>CAUJNA010000694.1:50000-107500 GCA_963377175.1 Effrenium voratum | reverse complement strand
AGACCAGGCGGGGCGTGGTTGAAAGCAGGGAGAGGCTTTGCTCCCTAAGAGCTGTTCAAAAAAAGCAACCTTCGGGTAACTTGAACCATTTGTTTGTCACAGTGAAGTCAGACACACTTTGAATCTTTGAGGCTGTCTCCGGCACGAGTTGCGCTTGCCACGTCGCAATCCAAGCTGCCCTCAAGAAGCTAATGGCGAGAACTGTCAAATGATGTTCTTTACAAGACCAGAGCGGCTGGAAGAGAGGGCGCGGGCAACCGCCACACAGCTTGGGCACAACTGCTGGTTGGCGCTGTTTTTGCATCTGAAGCTTTTCTGGGCCGAACGACCAGGCGAAAGACTCAAAGTTGTTTTTTGTGAAGCCACCGGAAGCTTCGTTGGGAGAGCGAGCGAGAACAAGGCCGTCTCCTTAGAGTTGGCTGCTGGACTGCCCGAGCATGTAAGGCGCCGCTCACCCAAAAGCTTGGCGGCAAACCACGCGCTCCCTCACAAGCGCCCCTTGCCTGCGGGCTTCCATTCGTGGTGTTGCGGTTTCGGTCTGAATCGCTGGTTGCATTGCCTCGGGCTCAACGAACCCACCGGAAGCGGGACGCCAACCTCGCCCTGTGGCCTGAAGCCGTGGCATGAGTGGCGATTCTGCGACCGTGGAGCGTCCGCGCAAGTAACAAACATCTCTTGCTGTTCCCAGTCTGCATGGCGCTTGCTCTCATATGCTCTTTGCGAGCCACGGTTCAGGCCACACCCGCATCCGCGGGATGCGGTAGAAGCGTTGCCGGGCAGGCTTGGCATGGCTGGGAATACTCTGTCCAAGTGGGCGAACTTTTGGCCTAAGCTTGCATCTACCTCGCACTCGTTGTGCCTTTCCACAACATGTGCAGGTTGGCGCTGCGTTCAATTGGGCATGCCCACCGAGACGCTGCAAGGCTATCCTGCGAGCGTGGGAATTGCGCGTTTCACTGTACGGCTGCTTTGTTGGCCTACTTCAAGGCCCCTCAACCTTAGGTGTACATCCAGGTTTGAGAAGATTAAGTTTCTGGCGTTGACAGCTCTGAAAAGCTGCCTGCGCGCGACACGTGCGTGGCATATTTGAAGTCGGCTTCTCCTCAGTCGGCCCGGCAGCTCACTTGGCCTGACATGCGCTTGTTTGAGGCAGAATTCGCAACTTGGCGGGGAGGGTACCTTTTCGTGACCCAAAGGACAACATGGCACAAAGGGATGCATGTTGCTTGCTGATCTCATATCTTGCACGCGGAGTGCCGGGATATCTTTATTTTTCGGCAGAAGGACCTGACCTTCATCCAGTCACAATGTGATTGTCACGCCTGACAATGGATGTGCTGCTCTTTACACTGCTTCGCAGTTGCGACGATGCAGCGATGCTGCCTTTGCCACTGTCACTTGCAAGCCTCTTCGCACACTGCTTCAACATCTGTATCCTAGTCATGAACCTTATGAGGCAGCGTTTGCTAGATGCAAGCAATGTCACCAGCGTTGCTCGTTGCAGTGGCGCACAACCAGACCCTGCACTCACCCCGCCCCAAATAGGTGACCAAAGGCTGGTTGCTGGAAACGGCAAACCTGGGCAATTAGTGATACCATGTGATAGCCCAGCTGTGCGCACTTCCAAACTGTGCGCATGGATTGCGCAAAGTTCTACCCTTGACGGGCGTTGAACCCTCAGGTGGGAATCAATGAGCACCGAACACCAGTCAGCCGCTTCTTGCTCTCACGGCTGTCGAATGGGCTGTCAAGTGCGGGGCCAGGGCTAGTCTGCGGGCTTGCCCAGGCCGGCCCCAGCATTTCCGCAAGGCAGTGATTCTGCACGCGGCGAGTGGGCACCCGTGCCTGGGATGTCTCATGCAGTTTGCCCGATGCATCGGGCATGGGGCGCGACACTCAGCCAACCCCCGCGCGGCACACTGCCGCTTTGTGCTCAAAGGGCCCCCGAATAGCACCACGCCGTCAAGCCGTCAATCATATTGAGCCAAGGTTGTGCAAGGACCCTGCCTTTAGCTCTTTAGCTCTTTAGCTCTTTAGCTTAGGTAGAACCTTCCTGGATGGCAAGCCACTGGGCCGCTCTCGGGCGGTACAAGCTGCATGGCACAGCTTTCTCAGGCAGCCTGGCTAGCCTTGCAGTTTTGGGGCCTGGAAGTTGCTTGGACTTTGCGCACGCTCTCCAAAACAAGGCCCCCCCATGGCCACCATCTAGTGACATGGGAGGCTGACAGCAACACGTCCGAACTCTAAAACTCTAGAAGTGACTCTAGAACTCTAGGCGTGAGTTCTTGCAAAATTGAACGTGCCCTGCGTGCGAGGTGCTCGATTCGGAACAACCAACCTGTTTGACTCTCCAGCCTGGGCTTCATTAACAGGACCAATAACATGAACACTCAAAAATGCCTCACTCAAATGGCACACAACTTGCCACAGTCAGTGAAAGAGCAAGCAGGGACTACATGTGGCCATGCAATATGGCAATATGTGCGGAGGTGGCGCTATCTGAGACTGTAACTTCGCAGCTCCGGATTTGCTTGTGTATGAATGGTTTGCCATGCCGGAGAAAAAGCAGCTGATAATGCCACCAACAGCTTTCTGGCAAATGATATGTTGCCACGCAGTGAACGCTGGGTGCGCTGCTATGGCCAAAGCCAAATTCCAGGTCCTACAAATCAGACCATGCGCTCAAGGGTCAATGAGATTGATCAGGTGGCCCCGCTGGCTATTGCACTGCGAAATGCTGACCAGCTGGACTGGAAAGGGCTTAGGTGAGACAGAGAAACTCCGAAAACCACTTGTCCTGACCGGCAGGGTGCCTCCTTGGAAACGGAGAGGCCTCAAAACGCTTTGTAGATCAACTTGAAAGCTTCGCTGGTGAGGCACGACACGTCAACAAGTGTCTCCACGAAAACCTGTCCAACTTTCGTCATTGCACACTGCTGCTGTGCTGCGCCTGGCAGCAATCTGCCGCTAATCGTGGCGTGGGGGCCCTGCGAGGTCCCACCCCCTGTATGACTCCGGCAGCTGCCCCGGCAAATGCTGCGCTGTCTGTGGTTTAAGCCTGCCGGCGTTGGTACCGGTTTGGGGAAGGTTTGGCCCTCATAGAAAACGTCGACCTGAAGCAAATACCCATCTGAGATTCTCTGGAGCATCGGCTCCTTTCCCTGTGCCGCAGAAGGCCAATGCCCTTCTTGACCTCGGGGATGTGCTGGCTCACAAGGCGGCTGGCCATAAGCAACTTACTGTCGCAGGTGCCAGGCACAAACCCAAACCTTGTAGCATGTCAAGCAAACCGTCACCCACTAGCCAAGACCAAAACACTGCCACTTCTCCTTGGTCGAGAGGCCTTTCCCTCCCTTTTGCTCGTTTCTTGCAGTCAAGCGCTTGCCCTTGTTCTTGGAACAAGGCACCTTTTGCGCACCTTGCTGCCCTCAAAGCAAAGCATCAGTGGCTTTACGAAGGCAAGGTCAGTGCGCCCTGCCCTCGTCACAATCCACCAAAGGCCTCCACTCCCCTCTTTTCTAGTTTGTGCCGTCCAATGAGGTAATGCCTGTGGCCAGGAGTGCTGACAGTGGATGCCGTGTGCAAAACAGTCGTGCCAATAATGATTGGAGTTACCGGTGGCCATCCAAAGCATATGTTATGGAATATGTGCGGACGCTCCCCTCAGGGCCTTGGCAACCGGTTGGTGGGCATTGGCCCTATTGGCGCTGGCGCGGATTCTATCACATGGTGTCATTGGCGCTGCGCCTGCATATGCAGCACCTATATCCAGGTTGCCTTAAAGGGAGCGAGGCCTGCCTGGAAGCTGTGAGGAACATCTGGGTCGAGGCACAGGTCGCCAAAGGCGCTCTCCCCAATGTCAGCCTATCCCGCTGATTCTTGTTGGGTCAGGTTGGCACATCTGGTCTCGAGCCGCTACATCAGCATTAGAGTGAACGGCGAGAAGGGCCTGCCATCCACGTTGCTTCAACAAAACCCTCAGTGGCAGAAAGCAAATCCACGCAGCCCAGTTCGGATGGTCTGCTTGAAGGCTAGCAGGCGGCAAAATGAAATGAGCTTGAGCGTCGCCCGGCTTTCGCAGATTTAGGCGATAGAAGCTACCGGATACCGCATACGCTGTTGGACCCACTGGACAGTGATCATGGACAATGTTTTGCGGTTCTAGGTGGCTGTGTCCAGTTATCACCCCGCTGTTTCGTCGCTGTAGGTACGCGTTCCCCCTTTGCGCTAGAACTTCCCAAAGGATCAAGCCACCCAACATGGTGACAGGCAAGTGGAACCAGGTCTCAAAGGGCATTTTGACAAGGAACTCTTACCATAACATGCTTCACGCAAGTACGCACACACACACACATTTTCGAGAAACCACGGTGCTTGTTTGACTGTGCTTGACTCTGTGCACATCCCTTCCGCCATGTGCTCAAAACTTGTAGCCCTTTGCCGCTTGGGCCAGTGAAGTATCAAACCATAGGGTGGTGATTGTCACCCTCTGCCATGCGCACTGACAAGTCAGCGGCGGTTCATGACTTATCATTTTCAAGCAGCCGCGACTTGACTCCACTGCTATTGACAAAAGTCAAGGGCAGTGGCCCTTTGTCAAAGTTTCTGCGTCGACAGCTCATGCCTGCCCTCACCCTTCGGCTAGCTTAGCACCATAGAGCTCCGGAAGGCATGCGTGAAATTTGCATCCACATGGAGGCTGGCTTCTTCCATCATTGAAGTGCACGCCCAGTCAGGGTGGCATTTTTCAATGCACCTGGGTACTAGAAGTTCAGGCGCAGTTGTTGCATCTGTATCCGAGAAATCGCCAGTTCTCACACTTAGATATTCTCCACGCATGCTGGCTTTTCTTTCCCCTTACATGATGCCTCATCTCTGAGCATGCCCGGACTGAACAACCAACCGTGCCCCTTTCAGCTTGAAAGATGGAAAGGATGCGCTCGCAGCGATGCCGCGCAGGCCTCTAAGGGGTCGGTTTCAAGTGAGCTTGCTGCATATTAACCCGTCAGCTTCCGGCAAGGGAGGCCCGGCATGGCTGAGACTCTCAGTTCGGGAAACTCAGCGCAACATTGCGAATCTACGTCCGCGGAGCAGTCAACAAAGACACCTGGAACTTCTGCTACATTGCCACTGGCATCCGAACCGGTCTGATTCAATTCCTTTCCCAAAGCACGAGCGCTGGCTTTTGTCGGGGTCTTAGCCAGCTAGGTCAGTCCAAGGATCTTCTGACTTGACCAAGCCGAGCGGGATCGAACGGCTTCACCTTGTATGGCAAGGCGAGCGGGACATGAGGCATCCAATTTTTTGATTGCGCGCTTCCATCCTCTTGGAAGGCGCCAGGGATGCTACAGCTGCAGTTGGTGCATCTGTTGATCAAAGGAATCTCACACGCACACATCAGAACTCACTGGGCGATGGGAAGGAACAGGCCAACTTTCTCAAATCTTGTTACCTGTCCTTGCACACGCTGCCCGGGCACCCATCTGTGCTCGACCTTGCACGTCTCTAGTAGCCAATCTGAACTTTGGCGGCACGAGGTCTACCAGCTGAGCGCCACTTTCAGCATGTGGTTGGCGAATGCTGGCGCATCACCAACCTGCACCTTTTCTGGCTGTGCGACAAGGCTTCACCTGCTCAGGCCATCGCCAGTTGCAAAACATAGATGCTCACTTCAAATCTGCCCAGCTCAGCTCTCGCCTATCCTTTCCTTCAAAGCTCAACTTCAGGCCATTTTCAAGGGAGGCCAGGAATGGTCGATAGAAGGAGAACATGCTAAGCTGATTTACATCTTCAAGACATGCTCTGCCGCATGTGGAGCGAAACGAACATGTCGCTAGGGCTGAAAACAAAGGCCACCGCAACTCGAACACCTCAGGCCAAACAAGAAGCTGGCGCCAAGTTCCAGGGGGCTTCATGCCGGGGTTTCATTCGTGGTGGCTGATTCCGTACTTTGCTTTCAGGCTGCCTTATGGCCAGGCACCTGTTGAATGTGCAGAAATCATGGGAGAACTAACCATGTCTGAAAACTGAAGAGCGGCAATATACACCTGCAAACTCGGCTAGTGCTCTAGTGCCTTGCGAACGGCATGGCAAAACAATCGTGTCAGCTAAAGTCAGGATGTCCCTCGGCACGTGTGCCCAAGGGTGTTGCTAAATGCTTTGCGTCTGCGCCTCAGTCGCTCAGGGTCGGGAAAGCTGCCAGTAACTAAGCATCTCTTGGCACGACTGCTAGTCACCCTTGGACAATTTGCCCTTTGAAGAAGGAGACCACTCACACGCGACCCTGCTTCGGTGCGGAAACGCCAGCCCCATAGCCCCGTGTCAAGTCATCAAGGCTCTCTCTTCATGTACCTCGGCCAAGGCCAATGCGCCTACAGTGCTTCGCCCATTGTGGCTAGCAAGGCGGGCTTTGTACTTCATCCAGATTTGAGCTCTTCTTCCGGATTCTCAAAGGCAAAACACGTTTATGGCTTTTAGGGGCTGTGCGTGGCGAAGCACCGCCGCTTTTGAGCACCTCGGCATAACCATCACATGCTCAGGCTACCGGCTAGCCTGGTGTGCCCCAACACAAGGAGCTGCTGGTCAAAGGGCCAAAAGCCCAAAGTGAGACAGCCTCCGTGTTGGATTTCCTGCGTAAGATCTTATTTGGAGGCCGCAGCAATTGAGACCCTGCTTCCCCCAACAGCCCTAACAAGTCCCAGAAACAATTCTAGTCACACACGCTTAAACTGCACCAGTTGTCATCCTACTTGACTGTACTTGCAAGCGGCCCTGAGCTTCAAGCCAGGCTGGTTCCTTTTGGACCCGGAGAAAGCCTTGCAAAGAACTCAGACAGCCAGCTTCGAAAAAGATCGGCCAAGGGCCGTGCAAAGGACGCTTACTGAAGGAAATCTACCGACTTCAGCACTCCAGACTCCAGGTCTGGCAGAATGTTCGTCGGAACCTGCATCTAAACGCCTTGCCAAATGCCACGTGTGGGTGTTGCTCAGGGCTAGGAAAGCTGGTCAATAAGACTCCACATCGCACATGCCACTGAGCGTCTTATGGCGGAAGCCGGGCCAGGATGAATCTTTCACGTCGCTGGCAACTTGCTGATCACCCTTGGACGGTTTTGCCCCTTGTAGAAGGATTCTCGCACGCAACTTGGATTCGTTTCAGAGGCTGTGGACATGTTGTGCGACTCAAAATGCCAGCCCTGTGGCCCCATGTTAAGCCATCAAGGCTCTCTCCCTGTTCCTCAGCCAAGGCTCCTACATGCTTCGCCCATTGGCGGTCACCTTGTGGCTAGCAAGGGCTAGCAGGGCTTTGTACTTCATCCAGAATTGAGCTCTTCTTCCGGATTTTCAAGCGCAAGACACAATTGCGGCTTTGAGGCGTGTGCGTGGCGAAGCACCGCTGCTGTTAAACACCTGTGCACAACCGACACATGCTTTCTTTTATTGCCTAGCATGGTGCAACCCAGCACAATAAGCTGCAAGGACTGTCTCTCTGGCTTGGAAGATTGGTCAAGGGGCCAGGATCCCAACGTCAAGTCCAGGATGGTATGAAAGCCTAGCGCTCTTGTAGGAAGTCTTTTCGCTAGCCTTGGGCAATGTCGGAGGCGGCTGTCCTCGGGTCAGGCAGCATGAGAAGCCAACATGCAGCAGCACAACGGAATCAACACGCGCTCAAACTGCAAATCCATGGACCTGCAAAACAAATTTGTTCTTGATTGACACTTTCGCCTTGACAACAAGCTGGGAATCCTGCAGCAAAACACGACAGTCTTCATAGTTCTTCTTCTCTTTGTGGAAAACAGGTCATCACGCGTGTCACAACTGAACCTTGCAAGTCAAACTCAACTCCCCGTCCTCGACACGTGTTCAAACCAGGCTCTCGGGGCCCTCGCTCCCCGACAAAACGCTCTGTGAGAAAGCTAAAGTTAAAGGTGTCAGCGCGAGAAACTCGCTTGCGTCGTCAGCCAGGCGCATGGGGATGGCGCTGCTCACCAGTCCTTCTCTTTCAGCAACCAAAACATTGAGTCAGACACACGCATCTTCTATGCAAGAACCTGTCATCAGCATGTGTGGAGAAAGCTGGCAGCTAGAACAAGCCTAAGGTTGCTGCGGACTGTGCAGTCGCTTTGCACTAGTTGCTGGTTTCCAGCCTTCAATGGCTTCGTGTTTGCAAGGTACGCTCTGGCCGCAACTTGTGCGACGAGTCTCATTTGAGGCGAGTCAGCAGGACTAGCCATGAATGTGAATCCGAAGAATGGCGGAGTCTGCGAGACGATCACAATGCAAGGCTCTCATCGGGCATCTTGACTGAAACTTAGCTGGTGAAGTGGCAGCGTGCCGTTGGGGGACGGCACACGCACACTAGCTGGCCGCACCTCAGGTCCTTCGTGTCGTCGACGCTACACCAGGCCACCAGTCACAGGCTTGCGTTTTCTCAAGGAGGCACTGAAGTGAAAAACTTCACCTGCGTCTGCCGGACCCGCGACTTTACACTAACCAGGACTTTTTCACTCAGCCCAATTTGTGGGCCGGCTGCATGTAATGTGTGTGCCATCCAAGCCCCGCCCAAACCTAGGTGAGGCGAAGCCTGCGCCGCAGCTGTGAAAGTGAAGCAACTGCACCTGGGGATGCGCCTGTGCAGGTAGCTGGGCTGTCCATGGCAACTTGCTGCTGCGCTCTTGCTGGTAGTCACTCAGCAAGGCGATCATGTTACACGACTTGGCGCTTGGAACTTGGTTTATGGCATGGTCTGAGCCGGATGCCGTGCCTCTGCGTGTGCAAGTTCAAAGCGGCACGCCTCTTGTAATCCTCTAAAGCTTTCTGGGGCCCCTTCAAGGCTATGTATCTCGACCGCCTTGTCCTTTGCAATAGGAGGTCGCAAAAGCTATCACTCAGACCCTGACCAGCGGGCTACACGAAGATGGACTTGCAACACCATGCAGTCCCAACATCCTCTGTTTCTTGCAAACGTTCATAGTTTGAAGACTGATCCAACTAGCCCTGGTCAACGTGACCTGACCGCAGTGCACAGGTCAGTGCAACAGCAACTCTCTGGTTGTGTGCCCGCGCTTTGCCAAGGGGTGCTAGAACCACTGAATGCTCTCTCAAGCACGTCAAAAGTGCGGCAAGTCTGCGATCCTCAGGCCTGTCAGCCACAGGCCAACAATCAACACGGAGGCTTCCTTCCACCCCTGGAGCAGCGTAGCTGGCACTTTGCATGTGGAACCCCTGTCCTGCTCGCCGGCAAACGTGCCATGTTTGAACTGCACGGGCGAAGGATGTCGGCTTCGAGCAAGTTGTCATCTCCAGCTGGTGCCAAGGCACGGAGTCTTGCAGCAAACATTGTCTGCCTCTGGCTACCTTTCTTTGGCTTTATGCAGCCACTTTAGAAATTGTACAGGACACAATTAAGAAGGTATGGTGCTTGCATCCCGCTGGTGCACTCTCGCGCTAGCCCCTACATCTCAATAATACCCAGCGCCAAACGCAAAGCATTTCTTTGACCGAATACTTCAAACCAATCAGGGCTGCGGTATGAGGCAGCTATTTGCCCTACTCCGCTGGCAACGTTAGCCGATGATGCCCTTCAATTGTGGCGCTGGAAGAAACGAGTTGGACCTCTTGACGTTTCTTTGCTTATCGAGGCGTACACGTATCAAGTCTGCATGCGGCAAATCCACAGCAGGGTGGCGTGCCAGAGTCTGACACAAACTCCTTCATGGAAAGATCACAGCTGGAATCACGCTACAAGCAACACAACCATACTTACAACAACTGCCCGTCCTCCTGAAGTACAAGGTTTCCTTGTCGAAAGCTGACTCGATCACGGAAAGATTGTCACCTGAACAGGCTGAAAGTCAAGTGGTTCCAGCTTGTTTCAACCAAATGCTGGCAACTTGCAGCTTGCCGCCAGGTTGCTGTCAGGCTCTTGCTTGCTCTCCTCGCCTCTTGGTGCCTGCTAGAGCTGGGAGATGGCATGTTCTCGGGCCATGAGTGAGAAGGTGGAAAACAAACGGAAAACTAACTCACCAATTCCCACCAAACAAAGTCGTACATGCACTTGTTCTTACAAAAAACACCGTAATGTTGCAAGAAAACAACTTCATGAAGCTACTCATTCCCAAGCAAAGCCATTCCCAAGCAACGCCCGCCAGCCGGCCCCAGGGCAGGCAGCCAAGGCACGACTAGTTGCTGAAATCTGCGAAGCCGAGCTTTGCACTGACAATCAGCCTTACATGTAAGGCTTCTTGGCAGGCACGATGTTTTGCTCAACCCTTGAGCCAATCAACACGTAGAGCCCAACAACTTTTGATTGCCTCTCATGTTCTTCAGTGGTCCACTGCCACTTGCTTGCGTGGATACATCTTGTTTGCAAACAGAGTCGCCCATCACTGGAAGTGCCCCGGCGTGGCCACCAGAAAGTCTCCTTCGAGTCCTCTTCATTTCATGCTTGTCAGGCTTGAGTGTAAGAGAGTTCCTGTCTTGACAAAATCCTTCATAGGTCTACGCCGAGGATATCTCGCCAAACAACCGCCCTACAGGGAATGGGAGGCCAAGTGCCCTGTCCTTGTTCTGCACGCTGGGCCGTCATCCTTGACATTCCAAAGCTTGAGCCACAGCCTGCAAAGGCACAGCCATGGGATTTCCACAAACATGGCGCCGAGTGTGCTGCAAACTGCAGCAAAAAAAACTCAGCGAAACTGAAACCCGCATGATCTGAAGTTGGAACACGGGAGCCAGTTTGCTTGTTCAATGCTTGCCTCAAGGCACCCAAACGCCTGAAAGACACGGCGAATTACAGGCAAGAGGTCAAGAGTCATTTTCCCAGCCATATCCGAGGCGAAACTCCCATGATTCAAAGCCGCCAGCTGCACCTGAGGCGTCCACATGTTCTCAACCAATTGCCCCATGAGGCAGTGAGAGCACACAAGAAGGCAAACCCCAACTGTGACTTGATCAAACCAAACAAGCATCTTGGAAGCATGGAGTCGCGCATTTGCCATTAGAGCTGGCGATGCCGGTAGGCGGAAGTTTCAAAATATGAAAACTACAGTTATCTTTCTCTTTTTCTTTGTCTTCTTTGTTTTTCTCTTCTGTTTTCTTTCCTTCTTTTTTTTCATTGCGCCCTGTTTCTTTCTTTCTTTCTTCGTTTTTCTTCGAAGCGTGCTCAATCATTGTTTCGCTGGAACGGCCTTGCCTTTCCCCTTCTCGTCGAGCTCGTGCGTCTTCTAGCTTTCGGAATAAGGGCAATCCTTCCCTTTGCTGCAGCCACCTCCAGCTGGAAGCCTCCCACCGTGAAGCTGGCCGAGGCCACGGAGCTCTGGCTGTTGGAGCGCACCAAAAAATTTCCCAGCGTGGTGAGCGTGGGCTCCAGCAGCACCTCGCCCAGGGTGGCCAGCGTGACGTCGTCGCCCCCTCAGGAACTCGTGCTTCAGCAGCAGGGCCGAGGCCGCCGTGTCCTCCTCGACCAGGATTGCGTCCAGGATCTGGAGGCCGTAGGCGTCCACCCCAACATGGCATCTTTTTCTTGTTGCTTTGCTCTTCCTCTCGCCTTCGTCATGGTCTTTCGCTTTCGCCTTGGGCAACGAAAGTGGCGCTTTCGGGTCAGGGTTGTCGCTGCTTTGCGGTGTCCTTGGTGTCCTCGTAGGCGCGTCAGTCTTGTCGCCCTTCAGCATGACTTTTCACTCGTGCCCCGCACGAGTTCCTTTTCTGTCAATCCTCAGCTGTGTTTCGATAAGACTCAATTGGAAAATAGAAAAACGCTCGCTTTCTGGGTATTCCAGCCTAATGAGGTGCTGAATGGTGAACACTGACACGATGTCATATCCTAGCTAAATTTGCTTGACCTTTCCAAAGCAAACCTTGCCTTTGCGAAAGTTCAGCGTGTCGAGCAACGTCCATCGTCCGGAGCATTTCTTTGCGTTTCCGCCAGAGTGATGGGTAATTTGATGCCAGTCGTTGCGATCCTATCTTTTCCACAGCCCGAGAGAGAATCAAGGCCAGGGTTGACTATGTAAGCAGCCGATTCCCCCTCCGCCCGCATCTTCGCATCTGGGTTGGCCGATGCGCTGGATGGAAAGCGTCATTCTCCAATTCGGCAATAATGCCTCCGCTTCACTCCTTGAGATCCTTGCTCTCTCGAGTTTATTGTCATGATCTTTATCTCCCTTTTGTCTTCTTCTTCTTCGTCTTCATACCTCGCCTTCATCATCTGCAGGATTATTGGGTGCCTCTGGTGCAAAAACAAGTGGGGCGGGTTGCCCCCGCCGGACATCCACTCCCTCCAGAGTATGTGGTTTTGGTTGTCTTCGCCGTGTGCTTCCATCAGGAGCTCTCTGAGCACAGGACCTACGCTTGTGTTAAGAGGTTTGTCGCAAGGTGGGTAGTGTTCCCTTTCCCCGCTCTAATCTCACGGCGTTGCCCTTGTTGATCTTGCCCATGTCCAGTTGCCTCCTCTTTGGTGCTCTGCGTGCCATATTCCGGATTCTTGGGCTTGTCGGATGATTTGCTGACCGTCTCTTCGATTCGTGCTTCGTCGTGCAGCAAGTTCAAGTATTGAGTGTCTGTACGCTCCTTCAGAATGACGTTGGCCCTGAACGCTTCTTGACGTTCATATCAAATCGCATTATTCGCCCTTGTCACAGAGGCAGCGGATTCTCGAACTCTGCCATTGATTCTATGCTCATCACGATGCTCTTCAGGTGTGCCACCATCGTTGATGCCTGATGATCCATACTCTTCTCAAGGTGGTTGGTGATGGTTGTTCTCGCTTGCTCGTTCTTCTAGAAAACAACTCACGAACGCAATGTGTCAGAGGCTTATTTGTTTAGCAAAATCCACACTTTTTTCCTATTGTTCTTCGCGTCTTGGGATTTCACGCCTCGCAGATGAAAATTTGACGCCTAAGGTTCCACCTTCTTTGCTCGCCCACACATCAGGGCCTACGCAGTTCCATGATGCAACTGATCTGGCATTACTGCGAGCAGCCTGCGCTTGACAGGAATATTCCGCGCGTCCTTTCTGGATGTGCGTCTGAGAGCCTGGCATAGGTTTGCAGCCCGAAGTCCAACTTCTCGCTCCCTTTCTTCTTTGATGTCCGGCAACGTGATGTCTTGCAGTCGGTCCTCGAACTGCACGGCATGAAGGATATCATGCCACATGCTTCTGAACACGGAAAGGTTCTTGTCACCCGGTAGGCCAGCCCAGTAATGCATTATCATTGCGATGATCTTACGGCCTTTCATGCGCTTCCCTTGCCTTTGCCGATGGTCAGCATGCCGAGTCACGTCCAACAACTTGCCAACAATCCTTTGCGTGAGCCGTAGTGTTTGTGCTAAAGGTGTGACGCGCTGGGTGCTTGAGCTTGAGCCAATAAACGTAGCCATTTCACGGTCAATGGTGTTTGGGCCTGGGTGGGTTGGTTACACTAATCTTGGTTGCAGATTTTTGGTGTTTTGGTTGACAGGTGTAGCTTTGAAGTTCTAACACATGTGTCCGACATTGCGGGCCACGCCGCCTGCAAGCAAGGATTTGCCTGACCATTGAAGGACATGAGATATGGGAGGGCCAAGGAAGTGGCCGGAAGTCATCCAGTCGAAGAGCCCCATCAAGACAGAAAGGCCAAAGTCACCATTAGCAAGATGAAGATGCGGGACGAAGAGGCAAGATACCTGACAAAGAGACGGAAATTGCTGTGAGCAATTTCCATGTCTTTGCTGCTTCTGGATGATATGAGCGACTTGCTGAACTGCAAGCTCCTTAATCCTTCTTGGGCCTCCATAAACTTCTTGACGTATTCTTCAACAGTTTGGTTGAGCGCCTTGATGTGTTGAAGCGCGGCGTGGACATGCGGAGAACAAGCCCAAGCTATCCAAGGTGCAGGCGACGCACCTTGTAGCATGGTACTCAATATGATGAAGCAAGACGTACTACAAGTAGATTGAGAGTTTGAAGTAGTCTATTCACGGACTTCACGAATCACTGCGAAGAAGAAGAAGAAGAAACCGCAAGGCGATCAAGAAGCTACACAGAAGAAGTGGATCATCATCGTCAATTCAGGTAGCACGTCTTGAGAGTGTGGTGCCAAGTCTCGAAACCAAGGCGAAACTAGACCGAACAGCACAGGATGAAGAGATGACTGCTGGTCTTCGCCGGCAACTCGAAGATGCGATTGTTCCAACACCACCATCTCCTAAGCCTGGTGACTCTCCTGACGTGCTTGCGACAAGAGCGAATGATGCAGCCATGTATACGCGGCAGGAGGCGTCCAGGGCGACGATACTTCTGCAGGAAGGTCAGATCAGACCCACAAAGGAGTTGAAAGAAAAAGAAAGATTTTTGAGACAGCTATGAAGCGTGGGCATTTCGCCACGAGATGCATGACGAGAAACAAGAAGCTGATCGCTGCTAACCTCGCGCTGATGGAGGAAGTCAAAGACATGGACAGCATGACCCGCATGCGCCGCTTGCTTGTAGCAGACGAGCAGTTGCCATGTGTCCGCTGGAGTTGTAGAGCCGTCTTACAGCTGACAACCTGTCGGGAGGCGGTGCAACCCTTACATGCAAACCTTCTACGCGATGAATAAGGTGTACGGTCGATCGGTGTGTTAAGAAATTTTATGAAGCAAGAAATTGGACCCTCAAATGGTCCAGAAACACATTCAAACGCTCCGAAAAGTACAAATTGAAAAACGCCCTCAGGTCAAAGCTCTTTGTTGGTACCGGCGCCGCGGGCGCTGTTCACGCGCGGAACTACTTGCCAGTAATTCGCCAAAACTATCCGAGCCGTCGGGGAACAGACCAGAAGGAAAGACTTCAGTGGCCACGGGGACCGACGCGCAACGGAGCCGAGCGTCGTGTGCCCCCGTACTTTTTTGGTGTGGGTGTTAGGAAGAGCACGGGAAAACCACGGGAACCGAGACGGGGAGACCACGAGATTCCGGGGGTCCATTAGTCTTCTGAGTCTTCTGTCCATGATCATGCAATTTGAAAAATTAAAAGGAACCTACCAATTCAATCAACTCAATACAAAGTGTCGCCTAAATCTACAAAACTTAGAAATCCGGTCAAGACTCTGGACTGACACCGCCATGTCTTATTCCCCAAACGTTTAAGAAATATTCCAGACCCTGGTCCAAACACGCGGTTTTTTTCAAGCACCGACCGACAGTAACTCACACACCTGTGGTAGAAGAAACAGCCCCTTGCGCTACATTCTGTTGCTGACAACCGCGCGCGCTGAAGATACGTTAGCCAGCTGGTCAACGCATCACTTGCATACGCTTTCAGCAACGTGTCTGTGGCCCAACGGTACCAAAAGGCTGATCACCAGTGCTTGACCGTGAAATGCGTAAACCCACGAACAAAGACACACACACACACAAGCGCACGCAACACGCAAACAAACCCACACACACATGGGCGTCTCTTCATCTCTTGAAGCCTGTCCGCAAACGGCCAACTTTCAGACGCAATGCGTGACTGAACCAAGCAGGCGAACACACACACACAAGAGCAAGCCGCAAACCCAAGCTTGATGAACGCTTCCGTCCGATGGTGGGAGGCGTCCAAGGGACTAGTTGCCCGCTTCGCGGATGGGAAGCTTCGCGGCAACCAGCAACCTTGCAACGCCACGGGTCGGGTGACTTGACAGCCCCGCCCTTGGTCTGAAATGGTTTCGAACAAGCCACTCGTATAGCCAGGCCCCTTTCCAAATCACGCCCGCCCAAAAGGCCCAAGACTGCCCAAGCGCACGAGAGGGCGTGCAAGCATTGCGGGCCTCTTGTTTGGCCGGAGCTCAAGCCTGCCATTTTGCATGCCACTGGACATCGTCACACCTGGCACCATCTTCTGCTGAGGCAAACGAGCTGCAGCTACCCGCTCTGAGCCAGGCGCGGGACGTGGTAAAAGGTCACATGCCACTGTTTGAGAACGGCCAGAAGCCAGTCATCACTTGGTAGAAGAGCGCGTGGCAAACGGCCATTTTCTACAACTCAGGCCGACAAAGTGGGCACCTAAGGGCTATCCTCCCTCTGCTTCACGGCTTCACTTTTTGCACCTGGCGCTGCGCTCATGACGCTTCTGGGCCAGAGGATTTACATCTACAGGTGGGTTTCAAGTGATTTGTAAAGGGAGGGCTTAGGAGGAGTGTGGGAGGGTGAGTTTAGGGTTAGGTTGACTTGGCTTGGCTTTGGGGCGGGTGTGTGATGAGCTTTTTCTGTGAGATTATGGCGGGCAGTGTCCGTACTCGCTTGAGACGTAAGTTCAGAAGAAACTTCCGTGACATGAACACGAATTGATGGCGGTCTTGCGCACGGGGAGAGAAAACACTTGGGTGTCGCGGAAAACCTGAAAGAAGCCACAAACCCAAAGCAATCTCCCCCTCACCTTGCGGCTGGAAGCCTGAAATGTGATGACTCGCCCTCGCTCACTCTCACCTCATTGACTCATTCTCACTCTCTTTCTCCTCTCGTGATTCATTTGATTTCATTTCCTGTCACTCAGCCTTTCATATCATGCGAATCATGTGTTCGTTCGTTCATTCCTGCAGTCGCTCATTTTCTATTCTTTCATTCTTTCGTTCTTTCGTTCTTTTACTCATTCATTCAGTCATTCAGTCATTCAGTCATTCATTCATTCATTCATTCATTCATGCATTCATGCATTCATGCATTCGCTCATTTCATTCATTTCATCCATTCATTCATTTCATTCTTTCATTCATTCAATCAATCAATCAATTCAATTCATTCATTCATTCCTTCCTTCCTTCATTCCTTCATCTCGTTTCATTGCATTTCATGTCATTATTTCATTTCACTTCACGCATTTTATTGCATTGCAGTTCATTTCATGTCATTTCATTCATTCATCTCAGTCATTTCCTTTCACTCATGCATTCATGCATTCATGCATTCATGCATTCATGCATTGATGCATTCATGCATTCATTCATTCGTTTTATTGCGTTGCATTTCATTTCATGTCATTTCATTCAGTCATCTCATTCATTTCCTTTCACTCATGCATTCATGCATTCATGCATTCACGCATTCATGCATTCATTCATTCATGCATGCATTCATTTGATTCATTTCCTTTCACTCGTGCCATCATGCAACCATGCAACCAGGCAAACATGCAACCATGCGTCCATGCAAACATGCAACCATGCGTCCATGCAACCATCATTCGTTTTATCATTCATTCAACACGTCTGACCGACACATCTGTGCGACACTTCTGAGCAATACTACTGACCGACACTTCTGAGCAACACTTCTGATCGTCACTTCTAAGCGACACTTGTTTGCGCCGATGCTTTTGGCCCACACCTCCGATTGATACTTCTGGGCGACACTTCCCATCGACACCGCTGACTGACACATCTGAGCGAGACTTCTGAACGACGCTTCAGAGAGACACTTCTGATAATCGAATCTTCTGATCGACAAATCTGAGCGACACTTCTGATCGACACATCTGAGCGACAGTTCTGACTTCATTCTTGGCACCGTGTCTGGACGGCACACGAACGTCATCGCTACACCTCGGTGGACCAAATCCCACCAGCACGCAGGCCCTGGAGCTTGGCCGTTTTTGCAGCCAGCGGTATACCGCCACTGATCCTTGGTTCCTTGTGGTTGGACAGTTAGACGAGAACCCAACGCTAGAGAGCTTTTTTGCGAAAAACGCACTGCGTGCCTAGGACGATGTTGAGGTTTGGATTAGGATTGGGTTAGGGCGTGTGAGATGGAAGCTTGATTCAGCTTGGTGTAGACTTTGCGTAGCATTGCATTCAGGACTCAAAGCCAAAAGAGCCAAAACGACGAGAAACTAGAAATGCGAAGGGGCGAGGAAAGCAACAAAGCAAACAAGGCAACACAAACAAAGCAACAAAACAAGCCCTGCTATTCTAGAATGCGGCAAAACATGGTAACGCTCGTTAAAATAAGCATGGGTCGGTCACCCCCTCTTCGTTTAGTCGCAGTTTGGTGCGCATTCTGTGATTCACGCTGAGCTTAGGCTGGGTTAGGCTTGGGTTAAGCGTTGGCTCGGGTGTTGGCTCGATTTTATCTACGATGGTCTACGCGTGGTTTTGGGATGGGTTTGGGGTAACTGTAGGAAACTGTAAGGTTGGTTCAGTGCGGATGACAAAGCTGGGATTGGGGTCGTTTTAGACTTTTGGCGGGCTTCATACGGAGGAGAGCGCGCTTTAGCCCCAAATAGGGTGGGCAAGGTGAAGTGCCAAACAAGGACAAGTGACCTACCTTTAAGGAAACAAATTGAAAGGAAAGACCCTGTCAATTGAAGAGCTTGACCGCCTGACGCTGCCAAGGTGCATCACCATGATGCCCATGCACGACATGGGAACCCAGCCCTGTGCAACCTCGGCCGTGGGAAAGCATGGCGCACTCACTACGGAAACTAAACGTCGATGCAAAGGGACTGCGAGGCCCAACCTTAACAAGTCAAGAGCGATCCCTGTAGACTCTAGACCTTGCCCCGCCTGCATGTGAGGGTGGTCTTGAAGCTCGGCCGTGTCGCATACGTCTCGATGCCAGCCGAGGCAAAGGAGCTTGGAAGCATGTCATGGTTCTGCCGATCTGTCAGCAGGGTGCGATGGTATGAAGGTTGCTTATTCTTTAGCCATTCAAGCAAGACTTGAAGATTAACCTGTTGAAGGCGACGCCTGCTGAACCATCCGGACTCCCGGAAGTCCGTAGCCGCTACTGGGCAAGAGAATGCAAAGCAACTTGCATGCTGCGTTGCACGAAGCCGCAGGGCACGGCAAATGGCTTCCTTGCTTTGATCCACAGCCGGATAAGAAGCTGTTAACCTTTTCAGGACGAGAGACGCATGGAGCAAAAGTTGCAGCACTAGTTCATACTAGTTCAAGGTTGCTGCGCTTTTCAGGGTGTTCGGCCCTGTATGTGTCTCTGTCAAGTGGCCACTACGACGTGGTCAAGTGGCCGCTGCAGTGTTGGGAGAAGCTCCTTCACGTTCCCGCCACGCGCAAACTGATGAAAGTTTGTTGGCACACGCTGTCGGGCAACAGCATTCACCATATGACATATGACAGGCTTCAGTGCTGAATTGCACTTGGAGCAGAATGGCTGAATCCCAGCGACACTGCCGCCGAATGGCAGAAGAAGCAGTCGCAGTGGGCGTAATGCGGGAAAGTACAGATGAACAATTGATAACTGGAGTTTGCACGTGGATGGCACTTATTGCGTTTGTGGATGAACGTGCTAAGTTTGAAAGCCTGTGCCGTGGCAATGTGTCCGAAATCTGTAATATTCAGAGCTGGCGCGGGTGGCAGCTTCTGCGCTGTACACTTTCCGTGGCATGATTCAGAAAGCGCAATCTCACAATGTCGGCTCTGCGCACGACATTGGGAAGCTGTCGCACTTTCACAGCGCCAGGCTTCGCCAAGCAGCCAATGCCAGGCAGGCCTGCGCGTTGGCCAAGTGGCCGGAAACGCCTTACACATTGCACGCCCAGCACGCGGTGCACGCAAGTTGCATGGGCCCGGCCGACTAGCTCCCGCTGCAAGTCTCTCACCTCAGATCTGTGGGTACGCATGGTACGCCAAAGCTTTAGAAAGATTTGGCATAAGCTGCACAGCAAGGCTTGGCCCGAGCCCACATTCGGCATGGCAGCTTTGGCCGTTGCTTGCAACCTTTCTTCACAAGCCTCAAACTGCAGAAGCGTGGAGCTGCCCCAGCAAAAGCCACGGCAGCTGCGCAAGCGCAGATAAATTGTAAGTGGCAAGAACAAGCTTTCCAGACGGCTCGCCTTTGTGCAGCGCGGCTCGTGCCACTCCAAAGCTGGAGTGAAGGGCATACGCAGCTCCGACTGCAAAGGGGTGGCAAGACGGGCAACATTTTCTGCCCAGCACGGGAGGATATCTCAGCATCCACGCCCAGCGGCATCCAGCTCCAGTCTTTGATTGGGCCTTGGCACGGGTGTGGCTCTGCAGCCGGGGTCGGAATCTTGCAGTTGTTCGAAGCCTGCAGCAGGCCGGCCGCTACCCTTTCAGCCTGCTTACGCTGAGCAACTTTACGCTGAGGCATGGCCTGCACTTTGAGGACAAGCTGCGCGTTCTCGTACCACGTCTGACAAGCTGGCGGCTTGAGCTGCTGACCCCTAGTTTCCTATTTCTGTTCAGAAGGCCTCCAGGCTTAGCAATCTGAGCTCGGCTTGGCATGCCACGCAGCCACTTTTGCCGGACGACTGCGCCCGGCACGACCGCGGCCAGTCCCATTGGCGATGAAGTACTGCGAAGCGCGCGCTGCGCACGCAAACTATAGGCAGGGCAAAACTGCCAGTTGGGCGCACAAATCCTCGCACATCCAATTGCAAGCAGCCAGCTTCGTGCCTGTTGTTGGCGAACTACGCACATGTTGACAGCCAAAATGGCTGAGTTAGTTGGGCTGCTTGCGCTTGCCGATGAGCGAGATCGCCTCATTGCGGCAACCCTTGATAAGGTCGCACGGGCAACGCTCATGAATCACGAGCTTGCAGATTTGCCCAATGAGTTTAAGTCTTTGAGTCTTGACTGCTGGCCATGCTGATGCTTCTTGATATCAGTGTGCATGTTATACTCCTGTTATACGGCCTGCCTGCTAAACTCCAGTGGCAAACTGCTCAGCTCATTTCGGCTGGCTCCCCCTAACTTGCTTTTGATTGCGGCAGCCATATCCCCCCACCAATGAAGAGCGACGCGTGTAATTCGCGCTTCTGCGCCTCTGCGCCCATGGCATTGTGACCCCGCACTGGCGCCCGGGCAATTGAAGGAATCCGAGGCTTGTTTTGGAACGCGGCCCCCCGCTGCAACGCACGGACCCTCTGCTGCGTTCAGGCGTCCGTTGGACCCAGACTATACCGGTGGGCCTTGCGCCAAGAGCTGGGTGATGCCGATTGCCTGGCCTTGCCTGGCCCATCTGACGGCAAACGTGCGCCTGGAGGCAGCTGGCCGCCATCACAGCTCTGCGGCAAGTGCAAGGCGGCGAAGGTGGAAGTTGCACCCGGACCGCTCTTGACTCAGAAACGAGGCCGTCAGATTCTGGATCTGTGCGACCCGAGCCGATGCAACAGTACGCTGCAGCGGTTGGGATGTCGGCCAACACTGGCATCTCATTGCTTCGACAGCCTGGCCAACGCTTTCACGGCTCCCATTCTGACCATGGGCTGCGGCGAACGTGCCAAACTCTGGCTCAAGCGCAGCCCTTCACGGCTGAGTGGGGTATGGATTTGCCGAGGCGCATGCGCGACAGCGGCACTGTTCCAGGGTTTGGGTTTGTCGCCCTCCAGCTCGGAAAGCCTTTGGACGGGTGCAACGTATCTTGGCAAAACGGTGGGCCGTCAGGAAAATGCCGCTGGCCAACAGGAGCGAAACAAGTGGGACTAGCGATTGTGCAAGCCGCGCCCGCTGGGCCTTTGTGCTACGCTGCTGCGTCTTGAGCATCTTGGGCCATGCAACGCACGGAGCATCTGCTGGCATGCCCTGGTGTATAGAAGCCACGGAAGCCACGGGCGGCAGTGTCCCAAACTTGGTCCAAACGGAATCGTGCGGCCACCTGCCACCCTTGTCGCGGAAGTGAAGACATGTTGCGCCTGGCTCGCTCCACCTGCCCTGCGCGCGCAAACATCAGGCTTGGGCTGGAGCATTTGAGACACCTGCGTGGTTTCACTACTTGCATGCTGAGTGAGCGACGCCCACGAAGCCAAGCAGCGTTGCTGAAAAAATGAGGTGCCTGGTGCCACGCTTCGGCTCAGCACACTGCCTGGCATATGCTGCGCAGCCCTTGCTCCAAGGAAGCCCTGTGTGGAGAATGATCCGGATGGCCGCCGCTCTCTCCAAGCACATGCGCTGCTCTGCACTTAGGCATGGCCAATTGTGCTGTAACCTCCTCATGTTTGGCCCGCCGTCAGAACAAGCGCTGTAGCTCTCTTGGCGAGAGCTGCTGAGATACGCGGGCAACGGGCACGCAACGGCCCAAGACATGACAACCCGGCATTACATGCTGTTCATTGACAATGCTTCTGCTTGTAGCTCCGGCGCACCTATTCTTTTTGTGGCTCAAGCTTGAAGTGAAGCAAATGCAGCTGCCACACGGCGCCGCTTCCAGCCACGTTTACAGCGCCTTGGCAAAGGCACCCTCACGCAACTGTCGGCCGACATAAGCGTGCCGGAGCCTTGCTCCCCGCGTGCTGGCTGGAAGTGCAATGCAGGCAATGAGTCACTTGGGTTTTGGTCTTCTCCGGCATGCGCGCACGCGACTTCAGGCGCAGATGCATACCCGCCCAAAGACGGCCAAAATACAACACAACAGACCTAACAAAAGTTTCTCCTAATAAAGTCCGAGGCAACACCTTCGCTACTGCAGTCCGGGCAGTCCGTGTCCGCAAGCGGTTCTGGTTAGCAGCCACGTTTGTCCACATTTCTGGGCGTTATGCAAAATGCAATTTCTAAACTTCTGAGCACAGTCTCATTCGCCTGCTGGGGCAACCACCGAGTGGCTGGCCTGAATCGAATGACATGGAGCGTTGCGAATGTCTCACAGCTGTCTGTGTTTGACCATATGGACAGGTACGTGCGATAGCTTTAGCATGTTTGGCGCATGCCAGCTTCCTCGCCGCCTAGTGGGTGAATGCCTCACGCATTCGAAGCGTGTCATGCAGAACGTGGGGCTACCCTTCGGCCCGCCAACAGTTTCCCACAAAGTTGGAGCACGCAAAGATTTCGGAGCCTGGGCTGACAATCTGAAGCGTGTGCAGCAACGACCACGAGCTGCCGGGAGTGCCCGAAAGCACAACTTGAAATATTTTGCAGCTACCAAACGCTGTGAGATCCAATCTTCTATTGTAACCGGGTCTTGCCCTTGCGATGTCCTGCCAGTGCCATGTCAGCAGTCATGCAGCTGCCTGCCTGTCCAACGCTTTGTGGAGTCATGAGCATCTGAGCCCCAAACACCGCCTTCAACAACCTAGAGGCTGCTTGATTTTTGTCACCTGGACGTATGCGGTGTGTGGGTGTGCCCGCGCTGCGAAAACGTATGCCGGAATGATGGGCGTGACGCTCAAGCGCGCTCAAAGTGACCCATGAAGCGGCTGCGAAGATCCCAGGCCCATTGAAACATATCAAGAGCTGTCAACTTGAAATTGCGGAATCCGGAAACCCGTCTCTACTTTCCACTTCGCTTTCCACCTGGCTGAGATGCAGTTGGCTCGAGGCAACAAGGCTGCACTGCTCGCGCTCAAACCAAACAAACATTCTAACCTGTGAGCCATGCATTGACTTCAAACGCTTTGCCCGGAGACTCAACTGCAATTGCGAGCAAAGGATCGCCGGCAGCGTCATTGTGCGAGAGTGCAGTCTCGCGCTTGGGTGGCCAGCAAGTTGCCTTGGAGCAAAGCTGAGCTGCCGTGTGCGAGGAGGTTCAGTCTCAAATGCCTGGCAGGCCTTTCAAACGAGATTTGCAAATCAAGGCGTAGTGCTTTGTGGGGAAATTGTGCTGCGATCCAGCTTCATGAATTCACCACTGGAATGCACTGTCATCCCAGTATGATGGCAGTCGCAATGCTTGCCCTTGCCGTGCGGGTGTGATCAAGCTAGACAGCTCGTGATACTGGAAACAGAAAGACACGCATTCATAAGCTTCCTCACATGAGTCTTGGGCCGGAAACTGCAGCTTTGCAAGCAACAATTTGGGCTATGCTAGCCGACGTTTTTTCTGGCCAAGCCCAGGCCTGTGCAACTCAACGGCCCAAAGCATGGATGCATGAAGGATGAGCTCAGTGCGCAAGCTGGCAGGCTTGTAAATTTAGCACAGTGGTATAAGTACATGGTCACTGTAAAGATCTGGATGCAGAACGGCTGGAACACACCATGCAGGCCACAGTTTGTCACCAGCTAAAAATACGATATCACGACACCTGTCACTTCGGTTCTCGCAGCTTTGTAAAACGTGTCGAGCTAGTTGCCAAATTGAAGAAGCACGTGCTTTCGTATGCTTCGGCCAAGGCATCGCTCGAGCTGTGCGGAAGCCAGGAACTAGATATTGCTTTGTACTCTGACAACCTTTGATACCGAGGCAGTGTTGCTCAGGCTTTGCTGAAATCTGCCTCCAACTCTCTGCGTAAAAAGCAAACTGCCAGAGTCAGTCTTCCAGGGGTAATCGAGCATCGGGGGGTGCTCATCTGCCACTGATGAGTCTTCAAAACACAGCATGCTCCAGCACTCGCCAAAGTCCTCTTGGAAATGTGTTGTTGCAACAGCCAAGCTCAGTGTGCAGCATCTCCCAAGACTGTGCCGCAATGTGCTGTTTCCAGCTCCGAGCGGCAACGACCGCCTGCAAGGGCGCGGCCGTCTATTTGACCGTGCCAAGCACTTGAAGGAACGGAAAGAAGAAACTCTTTTTTGGCAAAGGCTGGCTGTAGCAACGTTGTCTTTCCGTTTCTGTCTGTGAGTG
Organism: Effrenium voratum; assembly: GCA_963377175.1. Taxonomy (NCBI): domain Eukaryota; class Dinophyceae; order Suessiales; family Symbiodiniaceae; genus Effrenium; species Effrenium voratum. Next base: position 83,028 of record CAUJNA010000694.1, on the reverse strand, counting down.
ATGCGGGATTCAAAAGGACCGGGACTCAAAAGGACTTGTTGACAAATATGCTGTCTCTGCAAGGCTGTGTCCGAACAAGGCAGATTTAGGAAATTCTCAATTCAGTGCTTTGATGGCAAAGCATCCAAATGTCCAAGAGGCTGCCGTCTGTGAGGCTCATGCTGCATAGATTGCCTGTCTGTCCAAACTGGGTAGATGTGTGAAAGCAAGTCAAGCCCTGGCGGGGAACATGGTTGTGTATCTTGAAAGCTACTTGCCTACGGGACATGTCATCATCTTTTGATTAGGGCAGCTGTCAATGCAGCGATGCCTGCCCTGTGACTTTGTCCCTTGGCGACTTCACCCATCACGGCAGGATGACGATCGTGTGTGCCAAGCCGTCCGCTAGGTTTCGAGACGACTGGTGAAAAGGTCTCGAGGTCGAGCCAAAAGGCACCTAGATTGATCTGTACTGAGGCGCCTCGCCACTTAGCCATCTTTGAGTGTGGCGCAGCACACGGAATTTCCAGGGGAGTGCTAGGCTGTGGCAAACGCGCACAACTGCTGGGCCACTAGCCCGATCAAAACTGCTCCTTCAGGCTTCTGTCCACTTTGTGCTCCTCCTTGTCGATGTGAAAGGCTCAGCTTATGCCTCTCCTTGTTGAGTCCGACAGTGGATCAAGTCTATGTCGCAGGCCTCGTTCAATTCTGGCTTGGTGAAAGGGGGCTCGCGTGAAGGCTGTTGGACCGTCTCCCGTACAAGCTTGCCAGCTGCCCCTTTTTCCCTCTCCAAGCGGAAGGATACTCCCAAACCATGTGTCACTGTTGCAGAAAGGGTATGGCACCTCGTGTGGCTTAACTACGCTTGAGAAGTGCCAGCTGATATGAGGGCATGCTTGACTCGACACGGATTTTGTTCTGCGCGCCTTGCAACGGCCTTTGCAGCGAACACTCACGCCAGCCACCTTCAAAGGCCCCAAGTCCCCACTCTGGCGATGCGCACATCAAACTGACATTAAGGAACATGTGAGCAGCGACCACAACTAAAAGGACATGTCATAGCCTGGGATGGGAAACCGCGCAAATTCTGCAAGCTTCCCTGGCATGGGGTCTTGCTTCCACACACATGTTCTGCTGCCGCTGCTTCCGCGCATGCCAAAAGTGGCGTTCTTGTTGGAATCAATGCAGTAGCTACTCGCAGTGTGTGAGTGGCACTACGAACAAACTTTGTTTCTGCGTGCCACTTGCGTGAGTGAACGTCATTTTTCTGAGACAATCAAGTGAGATACTGCCTGCTGGTAGCCAATGTGCAGCACACACCAAAGAGATCAGAGTCCGCGTCATTCCGCGAAAACAACCATTGCACTATGATTTTCTGCGAACCTCCGAACAAATTCTTCCGCAATCCCGTGATTGCAACCTCGAAGCTCAGTTTCTGATTCCTCATGGGAAGCTCGATCTCCGCTCATGTGTCACAAGTCGAGCTCTTTCAAAGGTCCTGAATCCCTCTGGCAAATCTTGCCCCAAATTTCTCAAGCTTCGCCGTTTGATGCGGGGGTCTCGACTCGTTGTCGAATGCACTTGATGGAGCGCAAGGCGGATGGCACTCCAAGGTTTAACGCACAAAGGGTTCTGTGTGCTCCAAATGCACCGTTGGCGGGCATACCAAGCTTCGATAAAGACTCCTTGGCATGGTCAGGGAAACTCAACACAACAATTAAACCCGAATAGCGCCATGCACATCAAAACAGCCGGCCTCGCACCTTCTGACCTGATCCAGCTACGGCCGGCCTTCTGAAGTGCAGTATCTCATCGTCCAAAGTAGAACGTAGTGCGCGAAGACACTCGCCTGGGCCGCAAAACGGTACAGGTTTCATATGCGCAGCTGCTCAACAATTTGCGATTCTGTTGGGGGCCCTACTGCCGAAGCAATTGAAGAGCAACACGCGCACACACAAACAAGCACCAAGCAAGCAGGCAAGCCAACCAGAACACACTCACACAGAAACACGCAAAACAAACAGCTGCACAAAAAACAACCCGCCGGACCGACAGCCAGCGCAACAAAATTGCACGTCACCGCTCTTACGGTGCAGCCAAACCCGCGCGGCGCTTGGGTTTTTCACTTACCACAATGCGCTCATCAAAACAAAACGTGCGTTTCGCGCAGGCGAAACAAGAGAACTCAAGAGAAAACAGCATAATTTCCGTGACGCAAATTTCCGGGTTTCAGAACAAGCATGTGCATCTGGCCTCAGCGACACGCGCAAACCACACTGCCTCGCTGCAGAAGAGATGCCGCGGCTACACTTCTGTGATCTCTGGCACGCGCCGAACAGCTTGGCCTGTGGAATACAACTCGTCTTGCATTTGGTTTATGCACCGCCGCTGCCACGCTTTTGCCATGTGCCAGGCATGTACGCAGGCGTATGACGGACAGCGTTGGCGGGTGCGCTTACCATGTGCATCTTCGGCCTATTGGCAGCAGCGTCGGTGTTTCATCCACGACAAACGGGTCCGCAGTCTCGTTGCTCCTTCTCGTAGATTTCATTGTGTCAGATGCGGATGCGGTACCATGGTACCATTTGCAGTCTCCTCTGTCAAGTAGATCATGTCCACAGTCCGTGTCCATCAGCTATTTCACAATTTATAGAGCGCGAATAGATCAACGCGTTCCGCTTCCACTCAACAACAACCTCGCCGGCCTTGTCCTCCTTTTCTACCATGTCATAAAAGATGGTGGCTTTTCCTTCAGAGTGGTCATAGACATGCTTACGGCCGAGAATGCGATCCACTGCCTTTGGTGGATCTATTTCAAGGTGTTCCTCAATTTTGGTCCAGAGACCCTCCACTTCCTGGCGGGGGCCTGACAAATCGAAAAAAGAAAAAAGCAAGGGCCGCGCAGCATGCCGTCGACATACAAAGTCAGCGAAAGGCGTTCCTTTTTAAACCAAAACGAAGACTGAAAGATATTGTCAAGGTGTTGACCTCCCAGTGATGCCATCGCTTGATTGAATTTTGCATCCCAGTGGAAGCCTGCTGATCCTTCATGACCCTCCATTATCATCCTCATCGTCCTCATCAAGCAGCCTTCGCGATCCTCCATCATCATCATCATCATCATCAGCATCATCATCGCATCATTCTCATCACCCTCATCATCATCGATCAGCGTAATGCGCCATCATCATCCATCATCATCAACCCATCAATCTTCATGTTGACAACCATCATCCGTGCGGGATCGCTGCGTGGTCTCATGTATCTCTTGCGTGTCTGGATGCCCATACAGGCTACGGCGTAACCTGACACAAGGCCGCTTTATATGTTGGAACTCCTTAGGCTCGGCAACTCCACCCATGTAGGGGCTTTGGTGAGCAATTCACTTTGGGTGTAGGCCTGCGCAACGTCTGACATTTGAGAAACATTCCCTTCACAAGATCCGTCAGACAAATTTACATGTGTCCCAGTCAAACCTGTGGGGCTTACCCTGAGATCCTGCAGCGCCGCTAGGTTGTTGGATTCATCCCGAATGTCATCACCTCCAAAAACAGTTCTGGCTTTGAGCCGTCTAAGTTCCGGGGTTTCGAAGTGCTTGATTGAAAGAATGGTCGCAAGTCTTGGAACAACTTCATCGTAGGACGAAGTCTGGTTCGCTATTTAACCGTTTGCCTCTTTGTCACTGGCTTGCTGATAACCCACATGCTTATGCCAATCTCGCCTATCTATCAAGTGATGCACGCCTGCAAACACTGTGCTCTCAAGTTCAGGCTCGGGTTGATCACTTGGCACGTGAACATGCTGCTTGAAAGCACAAGCGGGCATTGCAGGAACGTCCTTGTCAGTCACGGACGGGTACAAGCTTGTGGCGATGCACCTGACCATGGCTTCTGGGTAGTATGCCGTTAATGCTGTTTTGTTACCAGCAACTTGGCCATGGACAAAATCATGTGGATGTTTGTACCGCGTTTTGACTTTGATTTAGGATTCAAGGGCATGTGTTGACAAACACCATGCACAAGTCCATTTACGGCTTCTCGAATGTTTGTTTGGTAATCCCGTTTTGAAGGTCCGTAATAATAGAAACCACAGCATGGTCACCCGTTTTCAGAGTGTCCGACTCAGTCAGAAAATTTGCTTGCATTGCAGAGACTTTAGCAATTTTGGTGTCAACCGGCTCCTTTGGGAAAAACCATGTCACACCTGCCCAGCCTCTCGACGAAATGCGGCGGTTGGGGAGCCGTGCTGCCAGTCGTCCTCATAGGTCGGCCATTGCCCTCTACATTTCGATTTGGTTGAACGATATGAAGTTATCTTGTCTGAATCAAACGGCACATCCTTACCGACTGGAGTAAAAAGCCGCTTCCTAGGCTGCACATGGATCCGTTTCCATCAGGTTATTTTCAGCGAATTCCCAGACATCCTTTTCATTTTGTTCAGGATTCGTGGCTGGACACGCACTTGCGTTCTGCTGCACAGCGGGCATTGATGCTGCTTTTGGAGTAGGAGCAGATGATCGCTTCTCCGCCTCGACTGCTTTTCATGTTCAAGCAATCGTTTGAATCTTTCATGGCACCCATCTGAGTGGGGAATGCCCTCTTCAATTTTGGCGCATCCTTTACACCCCGGAGTCTTGCCTAACCTCATCGCCCGTTCAAGGGTGACGTAAGTTTTTCTGGGCCTGACCAAAGGTTTTGGAGCGTTGCCTTGAAAAGGTAGGGCTTCCCTTGTTTCGAATGATTTCAGCTCCGCAGCAGGCTTGAACAACATAAGCTTTGACACTTGGGCTTCAAAGAGTGGAAAGGTAAAAGTTTCCGGCATTGCCAGGTCAGAGCTGTGAACCTGCTAAGGTCTGCCGTATCCTTTAGATCTCGTCCTAACAGCTTCATAGTCTAAAACCAGGTGCGCATCACGGAACCTGAATCTCGTATCCAACTTCCAACCAACGAAGATTCCTGGAAAAGTTCGAGGGTCGAAAGGAAGGAGATCCCCGTGTTTAACTGGCTTATAGTAAGCGGGTTCACCATTATTAGCAGCCTCGTAAGCTGTTAAACATTCCTTGTGGCCTCCTCTGTGTCATGCGGACGCACAGGCACTGGTTGCAAATTGATTTTGCAACACAAAAGTATTCGATGGATTGCGGCCATAAAGCGTGGTGAAAGCCGGCCTTTAGATGGATCGCTCTTGTTCCCCGACTCTCACCGGCCTCGGGGTTGCCACCTCTGGCGGCAATAGCCGTGGCGGGTGTACTTTGTCCCATGCAGGTCGTTTTGATGAGGAGGTTGGTTCAGCTGGGTACATCAGAGCATCTCCACCCTCGTGGCGCTCCATCCAGTTTGATGCCGGATTTGCTCACTTTTGATGCGCTTGGATCACACACGTGATTGGCTTCTTTGACACGAGTGGATGGCCTAAAGTACAAAGTCGTTTCAATGTCCGCCTGGGATTGCAGCAAACAGCTCTGCTCCTTTCCCTTGCGCACTTTCTTCACACGCTTCACAACTTGGTTCCAAGGTGGGCCGCCAATCGATGTAGTGCGAAACCTCTTTCTTTTCTTGTCCAGCTTTGATTTGAGTTTCATGTAGAAGTGACACATTTTGAACCACTCTATCCACATATATCTTTGCTGATCAAACCCCCCCCCAGTAGCATTCTCAAGTGGATCTGTGAAATGCTCGGCAAATTCACTCGGCAGGTCCTTCTTGGAAATGAGATTTCGTCCAGCACCACTGCAAATCAAGAAGTCCAGACTAGTTGTCATGTTGCAGTTGTTGATCATTGCAGGGATTTCTTTCCAAACCGGCTTGCACCTCTTTTTGGCCTCTTTGACAGCGATTCTGCATGTTGCGAATAAGCTGCATCCTTAAGGATGAATGTTCCGGCCGGCTTCGGTTCCTGAACTTCACAACCCTTTGCAGCCACAGTGGCGGCGCCAGCTGGGGTCCTCAATCCCTTAGGCTTAGGCCCTTTGTGGCTTTGCAATCCAGCACCAGCAAAGAGCCGCTAACGGCTGAAAACCAGTTGAATCAAGATGAGAACAGCTCGCTGTGCTTGATTTCAAACAATCCCAATCCTGATCCAAGTAATGTCGCCACCAAAAGGTAAAGAATACCGCGCGTCGTCGAGCAAATGGCGGACGCACTCCTTTTAGGTCTCGGGCAGCTTGAGCCAAACACGGATGCGTTTGGAGGCGTGTTACCTTTGGAGAACTGAAACACATGACAACTGCAAAACAAAATGTCATGGTTGCAAAAGGAATGAACCTTATGAATGGAAGCTTTGCTTAACCATGGGTTCAAACGGTGGACAGACAACGTCTACCCTACACATGACGATTCCTCCAAGCAAACTACACTCAAGGAGTCCCTTCTCGGCTAAGCATGCCACATGAAGGTTACTGACCGAACATGTCCTGGAAGTGGTGGTGCATCATTGGCATCTCACCCTGTCAAACACGCATAATGCTCAGTATTCTTCAACTAGGTAAACCAAAGCTACACCAAAGTAGATCCAAAAGCAAGCCAAAGGCAAACCAGGGCAACCGAAGGCAAACCCAAGGTAAACCAAAGGTAAACAAAAGCAAACCAAAGGCAAACCACAAGCAAACCAAATGCTAACAACACTCAAGCCAAGCGCAAATCAACGGCACACCAAACGCAACCGGTAAACCAAACGCAAACCAAGGCGCACCAAAAGCAAGCGGACCGCAAGCAAACGAAAAGCAATGCGAAGGCAAACCAAAGGCAAGGCAAAGGTAAACAAAAAGAAAAACCTTAAGCCAAACACAATGCGTAGGCAAACCAAAGGCAAACCAAAGATAAACGCAAGGTCAACCAAAAGCAAACCAAAAGCAAACCATTAGTCTTTTTTGGAAGACAATCTCTGGATGCCATCCTACCTCTTTTAAAAAAGATTCGTGGGCTTCTGGAGTTTCACTTGTTCACCAGAAAAGTCAGCGCCGGCGCTTTTCGTTGCTTGCCGGACTGGTTTGCAACCAGCTCATCGTGATCCAACCATCTGACACGCTTGGGACTGATGATCTTCTTCGCTTTCGTGAACGCACCTCGCTGCGCCAGCTTGGTATGCTATCCCGTTGCGCGGCCTCACGCCCCAAGTATGAAAATGATCCATCATCTCGATTGTCGAAGACTTCGTGACACCAAACCACTGTTGCCGGTGCCTCGGTCTCACCGGGCAATCGAGACGATTCGCTCGTCGCGCATCGGTGCGACCTGAAGCAAGTGATCGATCGCAGGTGTGGCGATGTGAGCTTTCTCTACCGCCGCAGGAGCTGCAGCCTTCGGCGGGGCCTTCCCTCTGGGAGCTTTTTCGTTCTTAGCCAGGGCTGCTTTGGGATTCGCTTCCGGAGCTGCGCGGTTGTGCTTGTGTGGGCATCTCTTTCCCCTCGTGTGTGTGTGCTTCCATCCATGAACTTGTCCCTCTGTCAGGGGGCGGGCGCTGTCTTTCCTGGCACCTCCCCCAACATTTCGGGGGTACGGCGGTTGGACGTGGAGAGGCTGGCAGGGTGGCAGACCTTTCGCGCCGCCAGATGCGATGGGGTGGATGTGCTGGCAGTGCCCCGCGGCTTGCGGTTGAACCCCTGCAGAGCTCCGTGACAGCGTGAGGCGGAGGGCATCCCGGCCGTACACATCCAGCCATGAACTTGAAACATGTCACATCGTTCTTTGATGGTGATGAACAACGATGCTTTGGTTTCTCCTTCCCTTGCCTTTCTCTTTGAGCTTGCGCTTCATTTTTGGGTTGGCCCTTGGCCTTGCTCTACCCCTCACTCTTGGTAAAGTGATACCAGCATGGCCTAAACCAATGGTAAGCAAAAAAGCAACCCAAAAGCAAAGCAGGGCAAACGAAACAGAAACCTAGGCAAACCGCCAGAAGACGGGCGGGCACAAAGCATTTTCCATGACACGCAGCCATCGGTCCATGTTTTCAAACTATGCATTTCACTGTACTCTGCGTGTGCCTCCATACATTTCACGAGAGCGATCCGACACGCACGATCCACGCAGAAGGCCGCGCGCAAAGCAGAAACGCAAAAACCTCGAGTTTTTGCACCTCGACCACGCCGGTCCCCGCAGAGGGTCGCGCGGGCAAGTTGCACCTCGCCCACGCCGATCCCCGCAGAGGGTCGTGCTCGCACGGCAAATCGCAAAACAAAAGCCGCAGTTTTTGCACCTGGACCACGCCGATCCACGCAGAGGGTCGCGTGGGCAACTTGAAAATCGCAAAAAGTTTTTAGCTTTTGCACAGCGACCAGATCCCTGAGAGGGTCTCATTTTCGCAGAGTGCGTTTGGTCTCACCGCGCCGCCTTGAGACACCCAAAAAGTTAGCGTGCAAGTTTGCACGTGCAAGTTTTGCTCGTGCGAGAAGGAATGCAAGATCGCTACGCATTTCACTGTGTACTTTCCCTATGCATGCCTGTGTGCATTTCACTGTCTACTTGCCCCGTGCATGCCTCTACGCGTTACACTGTTTACTTTCCCTGCGCATGCCTCTATGCGTTTCGCTGCCTACCTTCCTTGCACATGCATCTATGCACTTGCCTCAGTACTTGCCCTACGCATGCCTCGATGCATTTCACTGTCTACTTTCCCTGTGCGTGTATCTGTGCGTTTCACTCTGTGCTTGCCCTATGCGTGCCTAAAGCATTTCACTGTCTACTTTCCCTGTGCCTGCCTCTATGCACTACACTATCTACTTTCACTGTGCATGCCTCTACGCATTTCACTGTCTACTTTCCCTGTGCATGCATCTATGCACTTGCCTGAGTACTTGCCCTACGAACGCCTCTATGCATTTCACTGTCTACTTTCCCTGCGCATGCATCTATGCACTTGCCCCTGTGCATGCCTCTATGCGTTTCACTGTCTACTTTCCCTGTGCATGCATCTATGCGTTTCACTCTGTACTTGCCCTATGCATGCCTCTATGGATTTCACTGTGCACTTTCCCCATGCATGCCTGTATGCGTTTCACTGTTTACTTTCCCGATGCAGTTGAGCTGTGCAGAACGCAACGGCTTTACCGGAAGAACCCTTCGCAATGCTTTCGGGAATAAGCAAACGAAAAGCAACACCAAAAGCAAAACCACAGGCAAACCAGAAGCAATCCCAGGTACACCAAAACTACACCACAGCAGATCCAAAAGCAGACCAAAAGCAAACCAAGGCAAACCAGCAGCAAAACAAAGGCAAACCTAAGGTAAACCACACGCAAACCAAAAGCAAGCCAAAAGAAGAGCAAAAGCATGCCAAGGTAAACCGAAAGCAGACCAAAGGTTACCCAAAGCAAACCAAAGAAAGGCAAGCCAAAGGTAAGCCAAAGGTAAGCCAATTGCAAAACCAGATCTCAGGTTCAATCCTTCTCGCTGATGGCGTCCCATTTTAGGGGCTAAGCCCTTCAGATTGGGTCCCTTAGGCCATGGATAACGGATGGGGGCAAGGAACCTGGGCCACCCCTCAACAAGGGTATGAACTTTGTCCTGGTGGCTCTTTTTTTTTGTTTAAATGTGTTTTGTCAAATTTTGTTAGCAGACTCGCATATGCCTCGAAAGGCTAGGGGCGATTTCCGGTAACGGGTGCTTTGTCTAGCTGCTTTGACCTTGCGTGGCCCCTCGCCCCCGCCCCCGGCTAAAATGCACTGACAAAGTGGTAGTCCAACCACCCCCCAAAAGCAAGGTGGCTTAAGAAACTTGGCCTGGATAAAACCGACGTGTTTTCTGAGGTCACCTCCCTGCATCTCAGCCAGCCAGTACAGACCCCTATCACACACACACGCACGCGCACACACACACACAACCACACACACAGGCACCCACACACACACACACCGGCGCACACGCACAAAGACACAAACACGCACGCAAAGAAAACGAGGCAGGCAAACACACAGAAACACAACAGACATAGAGCCGCGCGCGGCCTACACTGAGTTAGACTCCCGCGGGGCAAAGACAATCAAACCCAAGCGCAGTCAGTTGGAGAGGCTCGTTCTGCATCCTACAATCCCGGGCCGTCCGAAACATCCCGGCACCTCGACCGTCCCGATCGCCCCAGCCGTCTGTGGTCTGAATTTACCGCTCACGTTTTCTGATGTGTTTCTGAACTTCAATCTTGTGCTTTGTGTTTTCTGAAGTAGTTAGTGTGTGTGTGTGTGCGTGTGCTTCTGAGTTTTGCGATTGTGTTTTACGAAGTTTGCTTGTCTGGTTTTCGCATCAAGGCTGCAAGAAGGCGCGTGAGACTCCAGCTCTGCCGTTACTTGGTTCAGTATAATGTTCTTGAAACATGGCGTGGCTTCTCCGCGGCTTGATTGCTCTGCGTGGATTGCGCCTGGCTGTCGTGGCCGGTTGGCCGCTGATGCCGCCGCTAGAATTTTGCGGTCCGGCCAACAATGCTCGACGCGTATGAAGGCCGGAAGAGCGAAGTTGCAACACTCTGTTTGCTGCTCGGCGCGCTGCCGGCTGCGCCTCTTCCAGCACACTCCGCAGGAAGACGCTCGCGTCCACATCCTTGTCGTCGTTGAAGAGGGAAGCAAGCGTTGCGGATGACAGTTGTAGCCATGGCTTGTTTATAGCATAGCGCTGTTTGCGTGGGAGAGCTTGCCATAAGCTGGGCGTGTCCCTGGACGCCGCATCAAGATCAGGCTCGGACAGATTCGTGTCTGAAGCCAAAGGACAATAACACCGCCTCCGGTTGTTGAACGGCTGCTGACAAGTGGAGTGCTTCACGAGCGCGTGCAGAACATGAGATAAGAAAGGGGGCAAGGGCTAAATCAGATCCCTCTCTGCGCGTGCAAGCACGAAACACACGAAACGCGTGAAAAAGGCGAAGCACACAAAACACGCCTGCGCATGCACGCGGACTCGGATGAGCACGCTCAGGCACACACACACAAAACATGGGCGCAAGACACACAAACCCAAACTCGCGCACACAGACACAGACACACAGACACAGACACAGTCACAGAGACACACAGAGACACACAGAGACACACAGAGACAGACAGAGACACACAGAGACACACAGATTAGACACAGACCAGACAAAGACCAGACGCAGACCAGACACAGAGACACACAGACCAGACACAGAGACACACAGAGCAGACACGCACAGACCAGACACGCACAGACCAGACACGCACAGACCAGACACGCAGACCAGATACGCGCAGACCAGACATGCGCAGACCAAGGACACGCACAGGCCAGACACAGAGACACACAGACCAGACACGCACAGACCAGACACGCACAGACCAGACACACACACACACAGACCAGACATGCGCAGACCAGACACGCAAACCAGACACACACAGACCACGCACGCACAGACCAGACACACACAGACACGCACAAAGACGCACAGGCACGCGTAGGCCGCGCAGGCACGCATAGGCACGCACAGGCGCACACACAGGCACGCACAGGCACGCACAGGCACGCACATACAGGCAGACACACAGGCACACACACACACACACGCACGCACACGCACGCGAACACACGCGCACGCGTTCACACGCGCACGCGCACGCGCACGCAGACGCAGACGCAAACGCTCATGCGCGCGCACGCCCACGCGCCCGCTCGCATGCACGCACGCACGCACGCACACACACGCACACAACCCACACGCACACGCACACGCACACGCACACGCACACCCACACCCGCACACACACACACACACACCCACACGCACACACGCACGCACGCACGCACGCACGCACGCGCGCGCGCGCGCACGCGCGCGCACACTCGCACACTCGCACACCCGCACACTCGCACACGCGCACACGCGCACACGCGCACACGCGCACACGCGCACACGCGCACACGCGCACACGCGCACACGCGCCCACGCGCGCACGCGCGCACGCGCGCGCACTCGCGCACAAGCGCACACGCGCACACGCGCACACGCGCACACGCGCACACGCGCACACGCGCACACGCGCACACCCGCACACCCGCACACCTGCACACCCGCACACCCGCACACCCGCACACCCGCACACCCACACACCCACACACCCACACACCCACACACCCACACACCCCCACACCCCCACACACCCCCACACACCCCCACACACCCCCACACACCCCCACACACACACACACCCACCCACCCACCCACGCACGCACGCACGCACGCACGCACGAACGCACGCAGAAACAAAGCAAGCAACTCGCGCAAACAGCACGCGCGCACACACAAAGCACTGTGACACGCAAAGAACACATCACACACACAAATGCGAGCAAACACACGCGCATTCATAAACACACTCGTTGGCTGTGGGCTTTACAACAGCTTGCCGCCGCGTGGCTGTCAAGCTCTTCGATCATCTCTTCATCTCTTGGAACCTGTCCACAAGGCCGACTTTCAAACGCAAGGCGTGACTGAAGCAAGCTTGCCAAAGAGGCGAACAAACAGCAGCCGCGCACCAACTTTGCTGAACACTTACGCCCGCAGATTGGAGGCGGCCAAGGCACTAGCCCGCTGTGAGGATGGCAAGCCTTGCGCCAATCAGCAACCTTGCATGCCAGGCAGGTTTCAAAGTAATTAGCAACTCATTGAACCACCGTTAAGCAATCATATTGGTGCAGTTGCTCTCTGTTTGTCCAGATCCCCCTGAAAAAAATACACCCCGCTCAAGCCTTCCCAGGTACATGAATCGCATAAAGAACTGTCATGTTGCATGCCACAGCGCCCCGTCAGCAAGAGGTGCCCTGGCGTGGCCAACAGCAAGTCCTCCTCCGGACCTCCAGCCACGCAGCCCCGCGGGCGAGGCTCAACAGTGTAAACTGCTTGCGCCCGCCAAAACTTCCAGCTACGTCAAGGACACCCTGCAACCAGGCCAAAAAGAACGAGGCTGCTCAGCTGCAAGGCCCCTTCACGCCAGCCTGGCTGCATCTTCTGCTAAAGGCAAAAGTTGCAACCCCGCTTTGAGCCAGGCGCTGGGCACGGCAAGCTTTTTTGAGGGGTGGCCCGCGCCTGCCCCAAAAATCAAAGATGAAAGCCACTCTTTGGAGAACGGCCAGAATCCAATCATAGCTTGATAGCAGCGAGCAGGGCGCACACAGCATCTTTTACCACTCAGGCTGATGTTGAAGGGCTTTGCCTCACGGCTTCACTTTCTGATCCTGACACTGCGATCCGGCTTTCCCCATGGTGTCAACCCAACCTGATAGCAGGACATGGCGCAATTTCAAGTGAGCTACGGGTTGGCTTCGAAGGGGCTCAGGCTGATTGGGGGCGGAGTTGGGGTGGGTGTAGGCTTGGTGTGTGGTTTGGTTGGTCCGTTACGGGTAAGTTTGGAGTTCAGGGTTGGCTGGTTCAGGTTGGGCAAGACTTGCAGGCTTACCTCATGGTTTGGGGTGGGTTTTGGCTTAATTTTTGGGGTCAGCAAAATTATGGCTGGGCTTCTTCTGGGCTAGGGAGAGTTTTGTATGGCATGCTGAGGGTGTACCTTAAGCACATGTCTGGAATGTGGCGCAAACACCTGCAAGCATGACGCCAGCAACGGATCAGTATCCATCCATACTAGTTGGCTTGGGGGCTGAAGAAGTTACAGTGGTTTTGGGTTGATGGTTGGTGTAGGGTGTTTGGGGGGCTTAGGGTTGGTTCATGGAAAAGAGGGTTGGTTTTGGGATGTGTGGCTGGCCTACGTGTTTCAGCTGGTGTTGGGGTTTTGGTTGGGGGTAGGACGTGTTCAGATATTTTTGGGCCCTGGCGGCTGAGATTCAAGTAGGATTGGGCTTCAGGTAGGTGTCAGCTTGGCGTGGTTTTGCGTAGCTCTCCAACACGCTGGAACATATGGTAAGCTTGTTAAATGTGCGTGGGCCGGTCAACTCATATTGCCCTTCGTTTACGCGCGGAGCGCGTTCTGTGATTCAAGTTTGGTTGTTGGGCTGTGTTGGCTTGAGTTAAGGCTTGGCTTTGGTTTAAGCCTACGATGATTAGGATAATTTTGGGACGGGTTTTGCTTAACAAAGCAACAACTCTTATAGTTGGATTGGGACCGATTCTGACTTCAGGCGGTCTTCATGGTCGCACAGAAAGAAGTGAGCCTGCAAGGGCCATGTTAACTCCGAACAGCTTGGCCGACTGACGCTGCCAAGGTGCATCACCATGATGCCCATGTGCGACATGAGAACCCAACCCTCCACAACCTCAGACGCGCGAATGCATGGCGCGCCCCTACGGAAACTGAACGGCGATGCAAAGGGATGGCGAGGCCCAACCGCAACACGTCAGACACGATCCCTCTAGACTCTAGAATTGCCCCGCCTAGAAGTGCATGTGAGGGTGGTCTTGAGGGTGGTCTTGAAGCTTGGCCGTGTCGCATGCGACTCGATGCAAACTGAGTCAAAGGAGCTTGGAAGCATGTCATGGCTCCGCCGATCTATCAGCAGGGTGCGATGGTATGAAGGTTGCTTCTTCTTTAGCCATTGAAGCAAGACTTGAAGACTAACTTGAAGAAGGCAATGCCTGTTGAACCGGCCACACTCCCGGAAGTCGTTAGCCACTGCAGCGGCTACAGCGCCATGGCAGCACTTGCAGGCAAGAGATTGCAAAGCAACTTGGGCAAACTTAGCATGCTGCTTTGCATGAGGCCGCGGAACACGGCAAATTGCTTCTTGGCTTTGACCCGCAGCAGGATGAGAAGTTGTCAGCCTTCTCAGGATGAGAGCTGCGCGCAGAAAAAGCCGCAGCGCTAGTTCAAGGTTGCAAAGCAGTACTCGGCCCTAAACTCTACACTCTATTCAAGTGGCCGCTACGGCGCGGTCGAGTGGCCACTTCGGTTGTGGGAGAAGCTGTTTCACGTTCCCACCACGCAACTGAGAAAACTCATGTGGCGCCCGCTGTCGGGCAACAGCATTCACCATATGACAGGCTTTCAGATTTCCACTGGGAGCCAAATGGGCCAAATGGCCGAGTCCCAGCGACACCGCCGCCGAATGGCAGAAGAAGCAGTCGCAGTGGGCGCAAAGCGGGAAAGTACAGCTGAACAACTGGCAACTGGCATTTGCACTTGGATGGCAATCAGTGCGTTTGTGGGTGAACATGCGTCCGAAATTCAGAGCTGGCACGGGTGGTAGATTCTGCGCACTTTCCGTGGGAATGTGTCCGAAATCTTTACTATGCAGAGCTGGAGCGGGCACTGTCCATTGGGTGATTCAGAAAGCTCACTCGCACAATGTCGGTGCTGCGCACGACATTGAGAAGCTGTCGCAGTTTCACAGCGCCTGGCTTCGCCAAGCAGCCAATGCCAGGACGTGCGCTTTGCCTTACGCGTTGCGCGCCCTGTGTGCGGCGCACGCAAATTGCATGGGGCCGACTGACCAGCTCTCGCTGCAGGTCTCTCACCTCAGATCTGTGGGGACGCCAAAGCTTTAGACAGACTTGGCATGATTAAAGGGTTGGCCCGAGCGAGCAGCCGAAAGCGGCGCGGTTTCGGCCGTTGCTTGCAACCTTTCCTCGCAAGCCTCAAACTGCAGAAGCGTGGAGCTGCCCCAGCAAAAGCCACGGCAGCTGCGCAAGCGCAGCTAAATTGTAAGTGGCAAGGAAAATCTTTCCAGACGGCTCGCCTGTGTGCGACGCGACTCGTGCCATCCCAAAGCTGGAGTGAAGGGCGTACGCAGCTCCGACTGCAAAGAGATGGCAAAATGGGCAACGTGTTTCGCCCAGCGCGGGAGGATATCTCAGCATCCACGGACAACGGCATCCAGCGCCCGTCTTTGATTGGGCCTTGGCACCGGTGTGGCTCTCCAGCTGGTGTCGGAATGTTGCAGTTGTTCGAAGCCTGCAGCAGGCCGGCCGCTACCCTTTCAGCCTGCTTATGCTGAGCCACTTTATGCCGAGGCATGGCCTGCACTTGGAGAACAAATTGCGCGTCCTCGTGCCACTTCTGACCAGCTGGTGGCTTGAGCTGCTGACCCCTAGTTTCATATAGTTCTGCTCAGAAGGCCCCAGGTTTTGCCATCTGAGCTCAACTTGGCGTGCAACGCAGCCACTTTCGCTGGACGACTGCGCCGGGCACGGCCGCGGCCCGTCCCTTTGGCGATGAAGTAATGCGAAGCGCCTGCTGCACACGCACTCTATAGGCAGGGCAAAACTGCCGGTTGGGCAAACCGGTCCTCGTACATCCAAATGCAAGCAGCCAGCTTTGCGCATGTCGTTGGCGAACTACGCACATGTTGACAGCCAAAATGGCTGAGTTAGTTGGGTTACTTGCGCTTGCCGATGAGCGAGATCGCCTCATTGCGGCAACCCTTGATAAGGTAGCACGGGCAACGCTCATGAATCAGGAGCTTGCAGATTTGCCCAATGAGTTTAAGTCTTTGCGTCTTGACTGCTGGCCATGCTGCTGCTTCTCGATATCAGTGTGCATTTTATAGGGCCTGCCTGCAAAACTCCAGTGGCAAACTGCTCAGCCCCTAACTTGCTTTTGATCGCGGCAGCCATATCCCCCCACCGATGAAGAGCGTAATGCGCGCCTCTGCGCGCATGGCATTCTGACCCTGCGCCGGCTTGTTTTGGAACGCGGCCCGCCGCTGCAACGGACGGACCCTCTGCTGCGTTCAGGCGTCCGTTGGACCCAGACTATACTGGTGGGCCTTGCGCCAAGAGCCGGGTGATGCCGCTTGCCTGGCCTTGTCTGGCCCATCCGACGGCAAACGTGCGCCTGGAGGCAGCTGGCCGCCATCACAGCTCCGCCGCAAGCGCCAGGCGGCGGGGGCCGAAGTTGCACCCTTGACTCAGAAACGAGGCCGCCAATTTCTGGATCTGTGAGACCCGAGCCGATGCAACAGTTTGCAGCAGCGGTTGGGATGTCGGCCAATATTGGAACGCTTTCACGGCCCCCATTCTCACCTTTGGCTGCAGCGAAGCCGGGGCTTTGCCAAACTATGGCTCAAGCCCAGCCCTTCGCAGCTGAGTGGGGTATGGATGGCTGAGGTGCAGGGTTTGCTGACAAGCTGCAGCTCCAGCTCGGAGAGCCTTTGGCTAAGGGCGCGAGAGGCACTTGGCATATGGCGATGCGGGTGCAACGCGTCTTGGCAAAACGGTGGGCTGTCAGGAAAATGCCGCTGGCCAACAGAAGCGAAATAAGTGGGACTAGCGATTGTGCAAGCCGCGCCCGCTGGGCTCTTGTGCTACGCTGCTGCGCCTTGAGCATCTTGGGCCATGAAACGCATGGAGCATCTGCTGGCATGCCGTGGTGTTTGGGAGCCACGGGCGGCAGTGTCCCAAACGGAATTGTGTGGAGACATGCCACACCCGCCGCAGTGGAGACATGTTGCGCCTGGCTCGCTCCACGTGCCCTGCACGCGTGAACATCAGGCTTGGGCTGGAGCACCTGAGGGAATTGCGTGGTTTCACTCTACTCTGAGTGCCCCGCGAAGCCAAGCAGCGATGCTGAAAAAGTGAGGTGCCTGGTGCCACGCTTCGGTTCAACACATTGCCTGTCTTGCGGCGGCTCTCTGCGCAACCCTTGTGGAGAATGGCCCGGACGGCCGCCACTCTCTCCAAGCACATGTGCTGTCAGCATTTCGGCATGGCCAAATGTGCTGCAACCTCCTCATGTTTGGGCCGCCGCCAGAACAAGCGCTGTAGCTCTCTTGGTGACAGCTGCCGAGATACGCGGGCAACAGGCATCATGCAAGAGCCCCAGGGGCGTGTGACATTGCAGCCCGGCACGTGCCGTTCATTGAACATGCTTCTGCTTGCAGCTCCGGTGCGCCGGTTTCTTCTTGTGGCTCAAGCTTGAAGTGGAGCAAATGCAGCTGCCGCGCAGCGCCGCTGCCAGCCACGTTTTACGGTGTCTTAACGAAGGCGCACTCACGCAGCGCACCGGAGCCTTTCTCCACGCGTGCCTGGAAGTGCATGCACAGTGAGTCACTTGGGTTTTGTTCTCCTCGAGCACGCATGCGGCTTCAGGGTAAGATGCGTGCCCGCCCAAAGGCAGCCAAACCACAACACCGCAGCAGTAACAAAAGTTTCTCCAAATAAAGCCGGAGGCGACACCTGGGTTACTGCAGTCCGTGTCCGCAAGCGGTTCTGGCTAGCAGCCACATTTGTCCGCATCTCTGGGCGTTGTGCAAAATACAACTTCTAAACTTCTAAGCCAAGTCTCAATCGCCTGCTGGGGCAACCAGCGAGTTGCTGGCTTGATTCACATGGCATGGGGCGTTGCGAATGTCTCACAGCTGCCTGTGTTTGACCATATGGACAGGTGTGTGCGATAGCTTTGACATGCCTGGCGCATGCCAGCTTCGTCGCCGCCTGGTGGGTGAATGCCTCACAGATTTGAAGCTTGTCATGCAAAACGTGGTCGGCCCGCCAGCAGTTTCCCATAAAGTTGGAGCACGCGAAGGTGTCGGAGCCTGGGCTGAGAATCTGAAGCGTGTGCAGCAACGGCCGCGAGCTGCCGGTAGTGCCCGAAAGCACAACTTGAAATATGTTGCAGCTGCCAACGGTTGTGAGATCCAATTTTCTATTGTAACCGGGTTTTGCCCTTGCGATGTCCTGCCAGTGCCATGTCAGCAGTCATGCAGCTGCCTGCCTGTCCAACGCTTTGTGGAGTCAAGAGCATCTGAGCCCCAAACACAGCCTTCAACAATCTAGAGGGGCAGAGTTGCGGCAATCAGGGGTCGCCTCAAATTTGGACCCCTGTTTACTGTAACAATGTAGAGGGGCAGAGAGGGGGATTGATTTTGCCACCTGGACGTATTCCGTATGCAGTGGGTGTGCCCGCGCTGCGAAAACGTATGCCGGAATGATGGGCGTGACGCTCAAGCGCGCTCAAAGTGACCCATGAAGCGGCTGCGAAGATCCCAGGCCCATTGAAACATATCAAGAGCTGTCAACTTGAAATTACGGAATCCGGAAATCCGTCTCTACTTTCCGTTTCGCTTTCCACCTGGCTGAGATGCAGTTGGCTCAAGGCAACAAGGCTGCACCGCTCGCGCACAAAACGAACCAACATGCTAACCTGTGAGCCATGCGTTGACTTCAAAGGCTTTGCCTGGAGGCTCAACTTTGATTGCGAGCAAAGGATCGCCAGCGGCGTCATTGTGCGAGAGTGCAGTCTCGCACGACCAGGCTTGGGTGGCCGGAGGCAAGTTGCGTTGGAGCAAAGCCGAGCGGCCGTGTGCGATGAGGAAAACGTATACTGACATCCTGCAGCTCCGGATTCTGCAGCTTTGCAAGCAACAATTTGGACTATGCTAGCTGAAGTGATTTTTGTCCACATGTCGGCCCGTCAAACTCAATAGCCCAAAGCATGGATGCATGTAGGATGTTGAGCTGAGTGCGCAAGTTGACGGCAAGCTTGTGAATTTAGCACAGTGGTGAAAGTGCCTGGTCACTGTAAAAAGCAGGATGCAGAACGGCTGGAACGCCCCATGCAGGCCAAATAGCCAACAGCTTGTCACCAGCTAAAATTACGCCATCACGACACCTGTGCCCTTGGGCACAAGCCTCGGTTCACGCAGCTTTGCAAAACATGCAAACATGTCCATCTGGTCGGGGTATTGCTTTGTACTTTGGCGACCTTTGATTCCGACAGGGGGTGCTCACCTGCCACTGATGAGTCCTCAAAACACAGCGTGCTCCAGCAATCGCCAAAGCGCTCTTGGCAATGTGTTTGTGCAACAGCCAAGCTCAGTGTGCAGCATCTCTCCAAACCATGCCGCAATGCGCGGCTTCTTGCTCCGAGTCTCAATGAACGCCTGCAAGGGCACGGCCGTCTATTTGACCCTTTCAAGCACTTGAAGGAACGGAAAGAAGAAACTCTTTTTTGGCAAAGGCTGGCTATAGCAACGGTGTCTTTCCGTTCCTGTCTGTGAGTGATGCGGGATTCAAAAGGACCGGGACTCACAAGGACTTGTTGACAATATGCTGTCTCTGCAAGGCTGTGTCCGAACAAGGCAGATTTAGGAAATTCTCAATTCAGTGCTTTGATGGCAAAGCATCCAAACGTCCAAGAGGCTGCCGTCTGTGAGGCTCATGCTGCATAGATTGCCTGTCTGTCCAAACTGGGTAGATGTGTGAAAACAAGTCAAGCCCTGGCGGGGAACATGGTTGTGTATCTTGAAAGCTACTTGCCTACGGGACATGTCATCATCTTTTGATTAGGGCAGCTGTCAATGCAGCGATGCCTGCCCTGTGACTTTGCCCCTTGGCGACTTCACCCATCACGGCAGGATGACGATCGTGTGTGCCAAGCCGTCCGCTAGGTTTCGAGACGACTGGTGAAAAGGTCTCGAGGTCGAGCCAAAAGGCACCTAGATTGATCTGTACTGAGGCGCCTCGCCACTTAGCCATCTTTGAGTGTGGCGCAGCACACGGAATTTCCAGCGGTGGGGAGTGCTAGGCTGTGGCAAACGCGCACAACTGCTGGGCCACTAGCCCGATCAAAACTGCTCCTTCAGGCTTCTGTCCACTTTGTGCTCCTCCTTGTCGATGTGAAAGGCTCAGCTTATGCCTCTCCTTGTTGAGTCCGACAGTGGATCAAGTCTATGTCGCAGGCCTCGTTCAATTCTGGCTTGGTGAAAGGGGGCTCGCGTGAAGGCTTTTGGACCGTCTCCCGTACAAGCTTGCCAGCTGCCCCTCTTTCTCTCTCCAAGCGGAAGGATACTCCCAAGCCACATGTGACACGACACGGATTTTGCTCTGTGCGTCTTGCGAGGGCGGCCTGTAAGAGGGGGAGGCAGCAAAAACTCACACCAGCCACCTTCAAAGGCCTCAAGTCCCCACTCAGGCGGTGGATGCAAATATCAAAATTACATTGTGGACTGGGTGGAGCCTTAGGCCCTGAGTTCCCCAAGCAAATGCGCACATTTAGAAAGAGCCTCACGGAACCCCATCGCTCCCCCGACTTGAAGACTTGGCAAGGACGCTAGCGCGCAGCTGCCCCATAGGCGCTAGGTCCGAGATGGAAGCGAGAAGAGTGAGGACTCGGAAGACACATGTGGAATCTGCAGATCTTGTGGAATGTTCGCATCCAAGTTTCTCAAACTTGGGCCACTTGCGGTAGAATCAAGAATGTTGCCTCTGCTGGTCAAAGGGGTTGCCTCGGGCAGTGCATCTTCCGCCCGTGGATGCCCCTTCTTCCCTCCGCTGCTGAAAGCCTTTCTCGATACAGCCAGCATACCGCTTGGCCCCACCCAAACAGAGGGTTGCCTCCTCCACGTCGCTGGCAACCTTGCAGATCACTCTTGGACGGAGTTGCCCTTTGAAGAAGGAGAACCTTCGTTTCCGACATGCCAGCCCCGTAGACCCGTGTCAAGTCATCAAGGCTCTCTCATGTACCTCGGCCAAGGTAAGCTCTTCTTCCAGCTTTGCCACGCAACACGAGTTTATGGCTTGTAGTTGTCAGAGTGCTCTACTGGCTAGCCTGGCGCGCCCCAACACAAGAAGCTGTAAATGCCATTCCTTTGGATAGCAGGCTGGTCAAAGGGCCAAAAAGCCCAAAGTGAGACAGCCTCCGTGTTAAATTTCCTGCGTAAGATCTTTTTTGGAGGCCGCAGCAGTTGAGACCCTGCTTCCCCCAACAGCGCTAACAAGTCCCAGAAACAATTCTAGTCACACACGCTTAAACTGCACCAGTTGTCATCCTACTTGACGGTACTTGCAAGCGGCCCTGAGCTTCAAGCCAGGCTGGTTCCTTTTGGACCCACAGAAAGCCATGCAAAGAACTCAGACAGCCAGCTTCGAAAAAGATCGGCCAAGGGCCGTGCAAAGGACGCTTACTGAAGGAAATCTACCGACTTCAGCACTCCAAACTCCAGGTCTGGCAGAATGTCCGTCGGAACCTGCATCTAAACGCCTTGCCACATGCCGCGTGTGGGTGTTGCTCAGGGCTAGGAAAGCTGGTCAATAAGACTCTTTCGTCCACATCGCACATGGCACCGAGCATTTTACGGCGGAAGCCGAGCCAGGATGAATCTTTCACGTCGCTGGCAACTTGCTGATCACCCTTGGACGGATTTGCCCCTCATGCCACTGAGGGCTTTCTGGCGGAAGCCAAGCCAGGATGAATCTTTCACGTCGCTGGCAACTTGCTGATCACCCTTGGACGGATTTGCCCCTCATGTCACTAAGGGTTTTCTGGCGGAAGCCAAGCCAGGATGAATCTTTCACGTCGCTGGCAACTTGCTGATCACCCTTGGACGGATTTGCCCCTTGTAGAAGAACCCTCACACGCGACTTGGATTCGCTGTGCGATGAGAAATGCCAGCCCCGTAGCCCTGTGTCATGTGATCAAGGCTCTCTCATCATCTACCTCGGACAAGGCCAATGCGCTCAAAGGGATCGCCCATTGGCGGTCACTTTGTGGCTAGCAAGACGCATGGCGTACTTCGTCAAGACGTTAGCTCATGTTAGCTCTTCTTCCGGCTTTGCCACGCAACACGAGTTTATGGCGTTTAGTTGTCAGAGTGTTCTGCTGGCTAGCCTGGTGCGCCCCATCGCAAGCAGCTGCTGGTCAAAGGGCCAAAAAGCCCAAAGTGAGACAGCCTCCGTGTTGAATTTCCTGCGTAAGATCTTATTTGGAGGCCGCAGCAATTGAGACCCTGCTTCCCCCAACAGCCCTAACAAGTCCCAGAAACAATTCTAGTCACACACGCTTAAACTGCACCAGTTGTCATCCTACTTGACGGTACTTGCAAGCGGCCCTGAGCTTCAAGCCAGGCTGGTTCCTTTTGGACCCACAGAAAGCCATGCAAAGAACTCAGACAGCCAGCTTCGAAAAAGATCGGCCAAGGGCCGTGCAAAGGACGCTTACTGAAGGAAATCTACCGACTTCAGCACTCCAGACTCCAGGTCTGGCAGAATGTCCGTCGGAACCTGCATCTAAACGCCTTGCCACATGCCGCGTGTGGGTGTTGCTCAGGGCTAGGAAAGCTGGTCAATAAGACTCTTTCGTCCACATCGCACATGGCACCGAGCATTTTACGGCGGAAGCCGAGCCAGGATGAATCTTTCACGTCGCTGGCAACTTGCTGATCACCCTTGGACGGGTTTGCCCCTTGTAGAAGAACCCTCACACGCGACTTGGATTCGTTTCAGAGGCTGCGGACATGTTGTGCGACTCAAAATGCCAGCCCTGTGGCCCCATGTTGAGCCATCAAGGCTCTCTCCCTGTTCCTCAGCCAAGGCTCCTACATGCTTCGCCCATTGGCGGTCACCTTGTGGCTAGCAAGACGCATGGCGTACTTCGTCAAGACGTTAGCTCATGTTAGCTCTTCTTCCGGCTTTGCCACGCAACACGAGTTTATGGCGTTTAGTTGTCAGAGTGTTCTGCTGGCTAGCCTGGTGCGCCCCATCGCAAGCAGCTGCTGGTCAAAGGGCCAAAAAGCCCAAAGTGAGACAGCCTCCGTGTTGAATTTCCTGCGTAAGATCTTATTTGGAGGCCGCAGCAATTGAGACCCTGCTTCCCCCAACAGCCCTAACAAGTCCCAGAAACAATTCTAGTCACACACGCTTAAACTGCACCAGTTGTCATCCTACTTGACGGTACTTGCAAGCGGCCCTGAGCTTCAAGCCAGGCTGGTTCCTTTTGGACCCACAGAAAGCCATGCAAAGAACTCAGACAGCCAGCTTCGAAAAAGATCGGCCAAGGGCCGTGCAAAGGACGCTTACTGAAGGAAATCTACCGACTTCAGCACTCCAGACTCCAGGTCTGGCAGAATGTTCGTCGGAACCTGCATCTAAACGCCTTGCCAAATGCCACGTGTGGGTGTTGCTCAGGGCTAGGAAAGCTGGTCAATAAGACTCTTTCGTCCACATCGCACATGCCACCGAGCGTTTTACGGCGGAAGCCGAGCCAGGATGAATCTTTCACGTCGCTGGCAACCTGGCTGATCACCCTTGGACGGATTTGCCCCTCATGCCACTGAGGGTGTTCTGGGGATGACTCTTTCGCAACCTGGCTGATCACCCTTGGACGGATTTGCCCCTCATGCCACTGAGGGTGTTCTGGGGATGACTCTTTCGCAACTTGCTGCTCACCCTTGGATGGATTTGCCCCTCATGCCACTGAGGGTTTTCTGGCGGAAGCCAGGATGAATCTTTCACAGCGCTGGCAACTTGCTGATCACCCTTGGACGGATTTGCTCCTTGTAGAAGAACCCTCACATGCGACTTGGATTCGCTTCAGAGGCTGTGGACATGTTGTGCGATGTGAAATGCCAGCCCTGTGTCCCTGTGCCATGTCATCAAGGCCCTCTCCATGTACCTCAGCCAAGGCTCCTACACTCTTTGCCCATTGGCTGTCACCTTGTGGCTAGCAAGGGTTTTTGCGCTGCATCCAGATTTTGTTCTTCCGGATTCTCAAATGCAAGACACGTTTATGGCTTTTAGGGGCTGTGCGTGGCGAAGCATCGGGGAAGCACCGGGGGCGCTTTTAAACACTTCTGCGTGACCAACAAATGCTTTCTATTGCCTAGCATGGTGCAACCCAACCGCAAAGCCTGTCCCTCCGGCTTGGAAGATTGGTCAAGGGGCCAGAATCCCAACGTCAAGTCCAGGATGGTATGAAAGCTTAGAGCTCTTGTAGGAACTCTTTTCGCTAGCCTTGGGCAACGTGGGAGGCGGCTGTCCTCGGGCCAGGCAGTGAGAAGCCAACATGCAGCACACAGGCAACATCAACACAGGCTAAACCTACGAGTAGACCGACCTGCATACCGCTTCCAAAATCCAACATCATGTTTTTGATTGAAACGTTCTCCCTGACAAGCTGGGAATCCTGCAGCAAAACACGACAGTCTTCATAGTTCTTCTTTTCTTGGTGGAAAACAGGTCATCACGCGTGTCACAACTGAACCTTGCAAGTCAAACTCAACTCCCTGTCCTCGACACGTGTTCAAACCAGGCTCTCGGGGCCCTCGCTCCCCGACAAAACGCTCTGTGAGAAAGCTAAAGTTAAAGGTGCCAGCGCGAGAAACTCGCTTGCATCGTCAGCCAGGCGCATGGGGATGGCGCTGCTCACCAGTCCTTCTCTTTCAGCAACCAAAACATTGAGTCAAACACACGCATCTTCTATGCAAGAACCTGTCATCAGCATGTGTGGAGAAAGCTGGCAGCTAGAACAAGCCTAAGGTTACTGCGGACTGTGCAGTCCCTTTGCACTAGTTGCTGGCTTCCAGCCTTCAATGGCTTCGTGTTTGCAAGGTACGCTCTGGCCGCAACTTGCGCGACGAGTCTCATTTGAGGCGAGTCAGCAGGACTAGCCATGAATGTGAATCCGAAGAATGGCGGAGTCTGCGAGACGATCACATTTCAAGGCTCTCATCGGGCATCTTGACTGAAACTTAGCTGGTGAAGTGGCAGCGTGCCGTTGGAGGACGGCACACGCACACTAGCTGGCCGCGCCTCAGGTCCTTCGTGTCGTCGACGCTACACCAGGCCACCAGTCACAGGCTTGCGTTTTCTCAAGGAGGCACTGAAGTGAAAAGCTTCACCTGCGTCTGCCGGACCTGCGACTTTACACTAACCAGGACTTTTTCACTCAGCCCAATTTGTGGGCCGGCTGCATGTAATGTGTGTGCCATCCAAGCCCCGCCCAAACCTTGGCGAGGTGGTGCATGAGTGCCGCAGCCTGCGCCGCAGCTGTGAAAGTGAAGCAACTGCACCTGGGGATGCGCCTTTGCAGGTAGCTGGGCTGTCCATGGCAACTTGCTGCTGCGCTCTTGCTGGTAGTCACTCAGCAAGGCGATCACATTACACGACTTGGCGCTTTGAACTTGGTTTGTGGCATGGTCTGAGCTGGATGCCATGTCTCTGCGCGTGCAAGTTCAAAGCGGCACGCCTCTTGTAATCCTCTAACCTCTCTGGGGCCACTTCCACAAGGCTATGTATCTCGACCGCCTTGTCCTTTGCAATAGGAGGTCGCAAAAGCTATCACTCAGACCCTAACCAGCGGGCTACGCGAAGATGGACTTGCAACACCATGCAGTCCCAACATCCTCAGTTTCTTGCAAACGTGCATGCGCACGGCAACAACTGACCAGGAGTGACTATAAATCATTCACGGTGTAATTTTGCAAAATTCCCTGTGCAACTCTGCCAACTAGGAGCTGCCTAGCCGATCAGCTCTGATCCCCGTACACCCCATGCTCAGCTTTCCCTACCTGCACCCAGCTGGGAGGAGAAGTCGCGTCTTGGGCGTGTTTCTCTACAGTGCGGAGATGTCTTAAAGCTGCAGCGCGATGTCTCAAAGCAAGTGTTCTCTTAAAACTGCCATGCGGATGAATTCACAAAATGATCAGAGGCGCAAAGCCTTGTGAGCAACACCGCCCGGCATGTCAAACTCCTTCCACACCAGCAACTGTCAGGTCACTGTGGCCTTGGGAAAGCCAGAAGCTTCAGGCAAGTGAGGTGCCATCAAGAGATCTTAAAACAGAGGCTGTCGTCAGCGCCCAAGCTCCGCAGTTGTTGCGCAAAGTAGATCTGCTGCCAGCTGCTTTCCGTTCGCCTCAAGCACTCAAATTCTGCCTGCGTGGGCCGCAAAGCTTGCGGCAGCATTGGCATCTGAATACGCACAGGGGTCACACCTCAAAGTGAGCAGCCTGCCATTCCCCAAAAAATTCAGCAGCTGGCACGGGGGTTCTGACACTGCTTGATGTTCACGATAACCAGCGGTGTTTGTCTACAGTTGGCGTCAAAATAGGCAGCCGGGGCTTGCAATTCTTCAAGTAGTTGCAACTTAACCCAGGCTATGCCCAGCTTGAACTAATTGGACAATCTAGCTCGCGAAGGGATCGGCATTCTGATTTTTCGCAGGATGACAGCTGCTGGACAAAGAAGTTGCTTGACCGGATGGGATCACCTTGCTAGCAAAGTGGCACATGTATCAGCGGTCGGCACGCGCGGCATCCACAACGGGTGGGCACAATTGGTTTCGATAGACAGTCCTTGGCAGGTCAGGCAAGTCCGGCAGGTCAGCAATGATCAACCATTTTCAGCTGGGTTAAACAAGTAGTGCAAGCATCAGCAACGATTGCTTTGACAAGCGCCGGGCCTCTTGTAGTGCTGAAGCTCATCCAAGGTGGATGCCAACAACAGGAGCTGATCACCTTGGCTTCTAATTCTCTACGAAGTGTTTTTTTGGTTCCTCTGCGCAGTGCTGCAGTGCCTGGCGTGCCTCCTGAATGGCCAAGCTGCTTTCATGCTGCCCAACCTCCCCCTCCTCATTCTCAGCAGCCTAAGCCACACAGCAAGGCTTTTGGAACGGTGTGTACATGCGAAACAACGCTGGCAGCCAACCTCCAATTGGGATGGAAACTCTGCGCAGTGGCATCGAAATCCAAGATGCTAGTTTTCCAGGATGGTGTGGTTAACGCCAAGCTTGGTGCTGACCAGACGCCTTGGCACATTTGCCCAACCTTGTCATTGCCACTCCCCTGACCTGTCAATAATTACATGCGCCAATGACAGCCTCTGCCGTCGTAGTGGAGAACACAGAAAGACAAACCCACATACACGAACACAGAAAGACACACGTGGACAGAGACACACAAACACACAAGGAGACCAACATGGAGACAGAGAGAGGGACAAAGAGAGACACAGAGCGAGAGAGAGAGAGGGAGAGAGACAAAGAGACTGTTGCGTCTGTCTCTGTGCGCGTGTGTGTCTCTCGTGTGCGTGTCTGCGCGTGTGTGTCTGTGTGTGCGTGCTGGCCTTTCCGTGTTTGTGTGTGTGTCTCTTCGTATGTGCGTCTGTGCGTCTCGCTCTCTATGTGATCGTGTGTCTCACTCTCTCTCTCTCTCTCTCTCTCTCTCCCTCTGCGTGTCTCTGCGTGTATGTGTGACAAACACCTCAAACCATCAACCACACACACAAACACACACAAACTGAACAATTCCAAGGACTCTAAAGTCTCACAAAGCACAAACCGTGGCGCAGCACACGTTCTCTGGCGCAAGCTTGTGCCACCAAAGTGGCAGTTGTATCATGACATAGGCAGGGGGGAAAAGTGTATATTTGACACGCCCCCCTGGATACATTCAAAGTTGAATGTAGACAGCGCGAAAGTCTGTACACACAACGAGGCAAATGTTTGAACTGCAAGGGTTGTTTTCCTTGAGGTAAAGTCTTGCAAAAGTGAGTGCGAAAAGTCAGACTACAGAGAAGGTTGTATTGGCATCTAATTGAAGTCGATGCGTGGCGCCACTCAAAGTGTCGGCCTTCAAACATGCAAGTGTCTGGTGCCAATGGAAAGTACTCATTACTTAACCCATCCACAGTCTGATGAAAGTATTGAGTTTTGGCTTCAAGCAAAAGTGTGAAGCTCGTTGTTCAATTTTGGGTCTGGCATGCGAGTACAAAAATCCAACGGCATGGTGAGGTCATTTGAAAGTCTACTCGCCCGGCGAAGTTCCACTTCTCGCTGGTTGACGGCTCGCTCAATTGGAAAGTCGCTCTTCGCCTTGATCAAAGTGACTGATTGAAGCGTCACTGGGTCAGAGGTTGAAAAAGTACCACCCTTCATCGAGTAGAAAAAATCCAAGTAGTACCTATTCCAAATCCTCTCCAGAAAAGTAGCAAGTCTTGCTTTGATGGCCTGAACCCCGCAGTACTGAAGTTCTTCTTGATCTGGGAAATTGAAAGTCCAGTACGCCGGCTGTAGCCATGATTGAAAGTGTAGAACAAAATGTTTGAACGTGGCGGCATGACAAAGTTCAAGAATGAACCCGTCCACTGAGTTTCTGATGCAGTGAAAGTCAGACTGCCCGTGCGTCGAAGCCATGATGTGATTCCATAGGCAAGTGATCCACAGCATGAAGTCGCAGAATCCCTCTGGCAGAAAGTTCTTCACTGACGGAAGTAGCTTGGGATGAAGCAATGTGACAAAGACTGCAGAAAAGTACTCAAGCTCAAATACATGAAAGTCCATGGATGCCCTCGCCCAGGGATCAAAGTCGCCGTAACTCTGTCATGGAACCCATGCACAAGATGAGCAAGCTGCAAAGAGTCGTGACCAAGCCGCCAAATCTGCTCCAGTTGAAGTCCCTGCTCCAATGCTCTGGTGAAAGTCTGAGGGTCAATCCAACGATGCCTGAAAAAGTGATGCACGTTGGCGATGCTGTTGGAAAGTAGGTCTCCGGACTGTTCTTGTCAAAGTCGGCCATTGTCTGCTGCAATGCCGAAGTGCAAGTCAAAGGAAAAAGCGGCTAAGGACCCAAGTCCTTGCTCTCTCCGGTTTGAAGTGAAATACCTTCATCAGCTACAAGTGCGAATGCAAGTCAAGCAAAAAAATGGCAGCCGCGGCATGTGAAGTCGATGTTTCCATCTGAAAGGTGTCTGACTGAAAGTGCTACTTGTTCTGAGAATTCCTACTCACCGAATTTGAAATGGGGTGAAAAGTGAGGTCATGCAACTACTTTGAAAAATCACATTGTGGAAACCCCTAAAGTGGGTAGATGCTTCTCTGAAGTGACTATCTCTTGCGTGCACACGTGTCGCAAGTCAACATGTTTGGCTTTGCGGGAAGCCCTGACTCAAGTATGAGTGACCGGATAAACAAGGAGTCTGAATCTGCCCGATCCGATAGCGTAAAGTTCCGCTTCTCCGCTGCTAAGCGCCACTGTTGCTTGCGTGCGGCTATGCGACAGCAAGTTCACACCTAGCACAAAGAGCGCGACGCCTGAAGTGCTCCGACGGGTGTCGTGTGACCCTGCCCAACCCGAGTCAACATAAGTGTTGATGTCAAGTGCTTTATGTTTGTCATGAAGTTTCACCGTTGCCCTCAAGTGTTGAACAAAGTGTCCTGTGCCTACCAGGTGCCTGCCTAAGTGTCTCAACCTGGCCCAGTGGTCGGCTGTTGGTGCGTTGAGTCCATGTGAAAGTTCTTTCACCGCGTGCGTGATATCACACCGAACATTACACAACCGCAATAGTTGACCAACCAGTCTCCGGTACTTCTTGTGCTGTTCAGCATCAAGGTGCTCAGCAACACCTTTCGTTTCCAAAGTATCGGTGCCAGGTGTCAAAGCAGGTTTCGCGCTTTCAAGCTCATTCAACAAGTTCTTGATGTACGTGTCAGACATGTAAAGTCCAAACGTTCTCACGCCGTTTGATGTTTCTGCCCAGAAAAGTGACTTCTTTGCCATCCGTAAGGGCCAGTTACCTTCAGGATCAGGTCCTTACCCAAGTCACTAATGGCAGCCTGAACATCCGGCTGTGACCCAAAGAACATCAGGTCATCAACGCAACACAAGACATAAAGTCGCTTGTGCTTGTGCCACCCACAAGTTTGGGTCGCCCTGTATTCTCTTAAAGTTGTTCTTTTCCATGACTGAGGCGAAGTGGTCTTGCCAAAGTCGTGGAGCGTTTCTTAACCCGTACAGCGCGCGTTTCAACTTCCATATCGCGTTACCCTCAGGGTAGAACTTAGGCGGAGGAACCACTCGGATGTCCTCACCAGAGATAAGTGCGTGAAGGAAAGCCGTGGAGATGTCACCGCAAGTGACAGTCCAGTTGAACGCTGCAGCAAGTGTCAACAACAACTTCAACGTTACAAGTGAAGGCGTGCTTGCAAACATGTCATCCAAGTCGTCAACCTTCTGATCAAACCCGCTGCCGTCCGGTTTGAGAGTCTTGACCCATTTCGTGGAAATGGCGTTGTCAAGCTGCTCTTGGGTAAGTTGATCATCTCCTGAAATCTCCAAGTCACGTTCAAACTCCGTGTCGTACCACGAGTACGAATTTTCAAGCGTCTTCATTAGCAAAAGTTCGGACTCATCCTGGTTCACCACAACAGGCACTTCAAGCAAGTCCTTTGTGGTGACAGCTGAGATCCGAAAGTCGTAGTGCATCATCCGTTGGTCAGCAAGTTCAGGGTGCGTAAGCGCCGACACACGCTGGATCTTGCTACCTTGTTCGGTTTCTGCTTCTTCGACTGAAGTACGCTTGCGTTCCGACGGAGAATCAGGATCAAGTCTCCGACCCAAACATCCCCTCGTCCGGATTCTCAAGTGGTCGCCGTACTCCAGATTACGCTGCTTCTGCAGTCAAGTCTCCGGAGTCATCAACACGTTTGTTTTGAAGTTCGGATCCAGGAGCGTCATCTTGCGCCGAGTCGGGCTCAGCGGGCTGAGAAACTTTCGCCCCCTCGGACGAACGTCCTGGAGGATGCTCTGACTGAAGAGGAAGCACAAAGCGATCTGTCTCAACCGAAGTTCCACTCCAACCTGAAAGTTCCACGCCGACCTGAAGCGAAGGCGAAAGTCGCCTCACCGTGCGTGTCTTAAACACGCCGGAGCCGTCAGCGCAGAAGTGCATTCCGCTCTTCGTGCACATGCCTAGCCACATGCCCTTGCAAAGTTGGGGCTGTGACTTTGCAAGTCCAGGCTTCCGAAAAGCGCACGTCTCTCCGAAGCTGCAAATGGCTGAAGTGAACTTCCGACCCCATCGCTTTTCATAGGGAGCGCGGCCGTCACTTTTGACCAAGTAGCGGTTCAACAGCCATTGAGCATGCTTGATGAGCCAAGTATACAGGGGGTCATGAAAAAGTTCAACCTTATACCTTGACTTCAAGTCAAGCTTGAGAGCGCGAGCCTGAGCGCGAGCCTGAGCATACAAAGTGGCTGCCTTGGGCCTGCTTCCATCCTCCAAGCTCAGAAGTCACTGTCTCAGCAAGTGCCGCTGGCTCTGGGTCGCACTGGAGCACTCCGAAAGGGCGTCCAATCTCAAGGATGAAACGTCGAAGTGTAAGTGTTACGACCCTTTGCCGGGATTACCGCAGCAAGCCCTAATCCAGACAACACATCAAGCGCATCAAGCAAAGTGATCTGCGGGCCTCCGGCCTGGTCCGACAAGAACGAGAAGTCAAGTAGGACTACAGGCTGTTTCAAGGACAAAATCCGCGACTGGTTTTGCCGGGATTTGGCCTGAATGCGCACGGGACACCATGATCGAAATGGCAAGCGCGTCAAACTGTGTTCCTGGCGTTCCAAGTCAGTCGGCTCTGTTGGAACAGGAAGTCCTCGAGGCCGTGTTGTCAGGTTCTGCTTCAAGTGCAAAGTCAGGTTCTCCAACAGCGTGCCACCAGTGAACGCAAAGTCAACAGGCTGAGCGCCGCGCCAAGTGTCCTCCAACCAAGTTGCATTTTCGTCAACGCCAACCAACGTCAAACGTCCGTCAGCAAGTCCTCTCACGAATTCGTCCTCTGGTCCGTGGAACATAATGAATTCGTAGCCAAACAAGTGGAAGTTCGAACCACAAGTCATGGTCATAAGGTTGGTTCGTAAGTGGGTCAACTTGACACAGTTGCTCCAGGATTGTGGTTACGGAAAGTGTTTTGAGCCTTTGCAGGTGCAAGTCGCCGATGGCTCTAGCACCGCTGAAGGTTCCTCCACTCTCGGAAGTGGACGAGGCTCAGGCTTCGGCGCAGCCTTTGGTACCCTGCAAAGTGGACTAGACGCAAGTTTGAACGCTGTCTTTCTGACATGAGGCTTGTCAAGTTTGGCATGCGGGTCTTCAGCCGTCTGCCAGTTGTCAACAAGTTCTGCCTTGGTGCCGTCTTCATACTCCAAGTGTGTGACTCACTCTCCAGCCAAGTCAGCTACAGCAACCGGACGGTCTTTAGTGCCTTCTGGGGTGAACAAAGTCTTGCATGCCCTCTTGTGTATTCTCACCAAAGTGTTCCCCTCACTTGCACATTTATCACTTATAGACAAGATGAAAAGTTGGGGCAACCAAGTGGTTTGGAGCTACATTTCCAGAGCCCTGGTAGTGCAAAGTGCTACACACCGCTTCAAACACTTGTCTGTTGAAGTCCAAAACCTTAGGTCGAAGTTGGAACGTCACAGACATACAAGTGCAACCAACACGTACAACCATCAAGCTCAAACTGTGCAAGTTTCCTACCGTAGATCAAAAGTGGTGGTGCGTCCAGTAAGTGGCCAGAGAGGCCGGCAGCTGCTCCTGAATAAAAAAGGGCTCTGTGTCCTGCCACACTGCTGATGCAAGTTGTTCTTGCAAGTGCGCATCGTGAAACTCCGTGTTA
>CAUJNA010000694.1:20000-45000 GCA_963377175.1 Effrenium voratum | reverse complement strand
GGGGACCAAAAGGACATTCACAAACATCACAATTGCAGGTACGTCCAACGGCGTCCCGTTGGATTTCACCAGCAAAGAAGGGCGTCTTCGTTGGCGCAGGTCCCTTCAATGCTGCCCGCGCCCCCTGCTACGACTTGTGAAATGGTTTTAGGGTAAATCTGGAACTCGGCACACACACGCCCCCATAGGGGCGAACGCACTGGTTTTCCGGGAAGAACGGGCAAGTCAGCACGAAGGCAGTTCAGGAGCCAAAATAGCCGAGGCGTCCGGGTGACCTAGAACGGACTCTAGAAGTCGGCGTCCTCAGGTGTCGACCTCCGGGGTGGTTGATGCCAAATGCTGCGAGAAGATGCCAGGGCCGCATGTTCAGCGTTGCCAAGGGGTGACACCGAAATCCGTGCTGCAGTCGGTTGCGAGGAAGGTCCAGCTGCCCCGCCACTGCATCAACATGAACATGATGAACACGAGCTCGGTCCTGAGGCACATATATCATGAAAGGCGCGTGTGGATCCAGGTTGGTGTCAAAGGAGTCCTGTTTCGAAAGAACACGTTGATACCCTTGACAGCGCCAATCTTGCAGCTTCCAAACGTAGTACCACCGTACGTAAATTGGGCTGCCCTCATCTTCACCTGGGGTTGAATCATAAGCGATCCAGTGCTTGTCCCACGTCCGATATGTGTTGCCATCCAGGGGTGGCAGCTCCTGGGTTCCATCAAGGATGACTGGTTCATCAGGATCAAAGATCTTGACCCAATCCTCACCCGCATGCGACTTAGCTCAACTGAAGGGCGCGGTGTCGTGGATCGAGGAGGTTCATCATCAGGATGATCCAAGTCCATGTTGTCGTCTGGTGAGACACTACGCACCCGAAAGCAGCTGAACACGAGCCTCAAAGCATGTGATTCAAGACAAGCACAAGCAAAGCAACGAACCCGAAGCGCAACCCAGTTTTCATGAGGCGGCTGAGAGCTCATACATCCGGCGACGACTCAAAAATAGGCCGCGTAGGAGAGCTCAGGGTAGTAGCCCGACGAAGTGGTGCATAGCGCGGAGAGGCAACATTGTCCATGTCAGGCGGTTCTGTGTCATAAGGTTCAGGACGATTGCCAGGGCGAGATGTCTCAGAGTCACTGTTGTGAGGCGCTGTTGACGGAAGACGCTCGAGTCCATCGATTACATCATCCCATGTCACCTCAGCAGAAGGAGTAGCGTGGATCAGGTTCAAAATGACCATCGCAGCATCATGTGAGACGGTGGGTGTCCAGGGTTGCAGCAACGTCGGCTGAGGTGGCTGATGGCCATGCGGTACGCCATCGATGCTGATGCTGTGGCTGAGGAGGAGCAATCCGGCGGTATCCTTCAGTGATCCAGTCTCGTCGATGCCATACTGGTTGCCGGTCACTATTGCCATCAACTAGTGGTTCACACTTCCACTCGCGATACGCGTGAGATGGGATGGGATCATTGCTCGTCCCAATCACCCATGGTCCAGGCGCAAAGATCTTGATCCATTGATGTTGAGGTTGTAGAGGATCCGGGCACCACTCCACCCACGGCACGCCGAAGACTACACCCCAAAGCAGTTCCAGAAACACTGCGGCGTCAAGCAAGAAGCCAGGCAACGGATGCGCAATTACAATTGGAATGCAACAGCTACCGACAACCGCAACAAGCTGGTGAAACAAATCCATGCAACCTGTGTGTCAGAACTGCCATGCAACTTACCTTTTTCTTTCACGACCATCAATCAGTCAACACTTACGCATTCCAATCAAACTCCGAGTCAGATAGTGTTCGTGAGGGTGCTCCCCAGGCACCATCTGACGCCGACGAAGAAGCGGATGATTGATCCCGAGCGTGAGGTGGTCGAAGGCGATGTGATGTAGGGGGCAGTAGTCGTTGCCACCCAAGTGTGTTCCAGTCACGAAAATGCCAGCAGTAGTGCGTGGGCAAAGAGGTAGCGCGAAGCTGTTCATCGGTGAAGTGCCTCCAGTGCCATCCAGGATGTAGCATGTTTCAAAGATATGAAACTTCTTCCATTCTCGAAAAGTGGACTGAAGGGCGTCAGGCGGTGCCACCATTGTCTTGTGGAACTCATGGTTCTCCAGGAGCCTGGTGTAAAGATTCGTATCCATTCTTGAACAGCATCTCCCGGTCCGTCCACAATCTCATACTCAAAGTACTGCGGAACCGACCGCATGTCAATCTGCAGAGGATGCGACATGACACAATCTTCAAACTCTCACACTACGAAACAGCGACAACGTGATCCGGCAAGCAAGTGAAGTCAACATGATAAGAAATGGAATCAAGCCATGAAATATACACAGCACGGTTTTGAAGATATTATCGGCCGCGGTGGGCCCAGCATCGGCAATGAAAATGTTCGCGCTTGCGTCGGACGCATGGAGCAAGGCATCGCCGATGACCAAGGGGAAGATATTGACAGTGATGCCCGCATCGTGTCAGTCTTGTTCTTGGAGTCCTGGATCGCCATGTCGAGAAAACGGTGAAAGGACGACGATGATAGGTGGGGCTGGATTTGCGAGATCTTCTGGATGTCGATCTGCTGTCACGAAGTCTGAAGGTTCCTTGGTGAGGAGCACGGCGAGAGAAGAAGTCGATGTGGAGGAGATGAGTAGTGTTCACGACCTTCATAATGTACGTCAGCTGGTGGATCATGATGTTGTTGTAGATGCCAGGTATGTGGGATGTCGGATTGTGATTCATCAGACATGTTGTGTCGACCCATCATCATGGATGACGGAGGTGCAGGTGGCGGCGGTAGTGGTGGCGGAAGTGGTGGAGGAGGTGGTAGCGGTGGTATTGGCTCGTCCTCAGGTCCACGCCACCGACGCCAAGTGGGTTGGCGTCCATGCGACCATGTAATGTTAGTCTGGGATCCATTGTGCCTGCAGAACGAGTACGCATGCTCAGAAGCAAAAAGCATGCGTACATGACTCACTCACACCAGAAAACTGTTTTCGGTACGTTTTCCAGGCTTGCTTCACTTCAGCAGTGTCCTTCGTCAGAAACTTGGCGATGGACTTGTAAGTTGGGCGCGAATCCTTGTTATTCGTGCGGCGAACCAGTTCATCGAGCTGAGTCTGTGTCCAGGCTTGAAACGGGTGCAGGTCGTCATTGCGCATAGCCACGTGGAATGAGTCAAGCAAGCACGAAGGACCGTGCTGAACACGAGGAGGCCGGCGTACTTGTGCCGCTTCTGGATCTGGAGACATGGTGTCGGAAGACGAAGAAGCCGAGAACGGTGGAGAAGTGCGACGAGGCTCAGCGGGAGTTCGTTCAGCATCACCATAATGGTTGGGAACTTCACTTGGTTCAAGCGCATGGCGGCGATGCAGTCGTTCATTGGAGGGCGGAACCACGTACCACGTCAAAGATGTGTCCTTGGGCCGAAGTCGAACAGGAGTACGAGATCGTGTACGTTCTGGATTGGGAGACGGTGAGTCGGCCACTATGCGTAAACGAGTGCCATGGCGAGAGTTGCGTGGTGGTGGCAAGCTGTCAATGATGTTTGTGCTTGGTGCGTTGGCATTCCGCGAGGCCATGGCATACTGCAGCGAGTTGATGGCAATGGAGACCGATGACAGCAGCGTCTGCAACGTCGCCAGGAGATCTGCTACAAACACATCAGACAGGAGCATGACGGAGACAAAAGAAGCTCACTATCCAATCAAGCACGAAAAGGCTAACGAAGAAAATAGGTCAAGCAAGCAATGCAACTACGTTGCGCAATCAAAGAACCATTTCCCACAGGTTGTGTGATCATCGTCCACGAGCTAACCCTGACGATCGGCAGGCAGGCATCGCCTTAATCTCGGGCGGGCAGCTTTTGGGTACAACTACGCCCGCGTCTGGATCTTGATCTGTAGATCCGCCTGCCTCTGCGAGATCTTCCCCTGCGATTCCTTTCACGTGATGCATCGGGAGACACACTCATTGCCTCGATGCGATTGTGCACATTCGGAGTCGATGTGGTGGCCGTGAACGTAGACGATGAGTCAGGAGGAGGCAGTGGTTCGAGAGGTGGAGGTGGTGGAGGTAGTTCTGAAGGTGCTGCATGGAGCGGCACGTGTAGAAGAGGAGGTGGCGGGGCCTGTGTCATAGGTGGAGGAGCTCGAGGTAAATGAGGAGGAGGTGGAAGTGCAGGTTGTCGAAGAATCTGAGAAAGCATGGTGTGAACTGTCTGAGCCGAGGTCTCGAGGCGACGTTGTCCATCCATGAGTATGCTGATCTGAGAGGGTATAGACGAAAGTTGCGCTCGGCATTCCCGAAGCAGATCACCATGGTCCATGTCGATTTGAACGGTTCCAGGTGTCTAGTAGGTTGCCAGGCAGCTGCGCAGTAACATCAGCATATGCAATGTAAAAACGTGAGAACATCAGTTCAAGCAAAACCGTGATTACGCACAACCAAAAGCTTCACAATGAAATTCACAAGCAGACCGGTTCGGAAGACTCAGCAACGTCACAACTCACGAGTCATGAAAGAGAGCTTAATGTACAAAACACTGCCGCACTACCGTACAAGAGGTAGAAGAGCTGGAAGGGGTCATTGAGAGCATTGCTACCAGAAGATGGCAACGTACGCGGGGACCGCCAAAGTGCTTCGAAGTTTCCATCGCCCTGCTCTGCTGTGCACGAAGTCATGGAAGTGCGCAGCAGCGATGTCGGCAAGGACACCGCCTCTGGAAACCCAAATGTGTTGGCGAATCATAGAAGTTCCGCCAATGCACCATGGTCTGCTGTAAGTGATGCCACCATGACGGGCAGCAGATTGAGTCGCGTGAATCGAGGAGTCAAAGCTTCCCCGGCAATAGAAACCAGTGGGCGGAAGCCTAACCGAGGACCAGTTGGCACAATCCGCATCCGGTCGTGGTGCATCACACCATTTTGAAGGCCGGATCATCTCCTCGTTCTTGAGAATGTCGATCACCGCCGGAACGTCCGTGTTGTGCGCCCAATGGAATGACCTGACTGCGTGTGCGCTAAGGTTGGTAAGCATAGTTCTGCGGGAGTCGAAGTGGAAGAGCGCCGCGAACTTGTTGCTGGAACTATGCTTGCTTCGTGAATCAATCTGCAAGCATTCAATCCG
The DNA here is from genome assembly GCA_963377175.1 of Effrenium voratum. Lineage (NCBI taxonomy): Eukaryota > Dinophyceae > Suessiales > Symbiodiniaceae > Effrenium > Effrenium voratum. Next base: position 39,884 of record CAUJNA010000694.1, on the reverse strand, counting down.
CGTCCTGCGTACATAGAGCCAACAACTTTCAAGAAGTCCAAGTTGCTCGGAGAGCTGAGGTGGTAGATCACGAGGCGAAGACCGAAAAAGCTGGGCGATGCGGTCGAGCACGTCATTGGTCCATCGTCCAGGCTCACCTTCAGGAAGTGGTGAGGCAGCGAGTTCTGAAATGGAACGGATCCTATGGCCGTCATTGATGATGTCATCCCGAAATGGTTGGAGGCTGTGGTAGACACTTTCCCACGAGCCTTTTAGTACGGTGCCAGCTGGGAACTGCAGCTTCGCGATGCTGGGGAGTGTGTAGTACTGCATGTCATCTATGCGCACGGCGATCTCTTGGATGTTGAGCTGAGAGCGCAGGAGGAAGCAGCGTTCCCCCAGCGAGGGTGGGATTGCAATCCGCGTCAGGTTCAGCATTGGGACACCGCCACTTGTTGGAGCGCCGAGTGGTCCATAGGTCGCCAGGATCGCCGCCTGGGTTCGAAGCGCTAGCCCATGACCCCCAGGCCTCATCATCATCTTCACTACTGCGTCGTTGCGGTGACCGAGCGGAGGCGGAAACGTGGCGCTGGCGGGGTTCTAGATCGGCGCCAAGGGTGATGTCGAGAGGATCTGTGCACTGCAGGAGAATTGTTGATTGGTCTACTGGAGCGATCCGTGTGAAGGGATGAGCGCGGCAAAGCTCCATGTTGCTGAACGCTTTCCATGTGTAGCGCAAGATGTCCTCGCATGAAGGTCTGCAATGCTGGGCCGTTGGCGATGTCCGAAACAACGCGGCTGAAGGTTAACTGAGAAGTCGTTTGCACCGATCCATCCGGCATCAGGACGTTGCTCACCGCAAGCACTGCCGGGTCCGACATGATTCCACACAAATCAATCAAATCCTCCAAAACGAGACTCTTGAGCACGAGAAATATCATGCAAGACGGCAGTAATGCACAACCGACACAGTGACATGGAAACATGATCAAAGTGATCAAAGTGACAGCACACACTCTTGTCCCGCGCTGTCTGACGTCTCGAGTTGCGTGGGGTCGAAACCTTTAGCTTCATAGTTTCGCTTCAATGCCTGAAGTCCTGCTGTTGAAGCAAGGGCTGAGCTCCACGGACGGTTAAGCAGGATCTCGAGGACCATGACGAATAGGTGAAGAGGTCGTCATTGGCGCTGCGCACTCCTTTGATTTGTGAAGGGTGGTCAGGAAGCTGCGGTGTGATGGTCCTGGAGCGAGAGTCGCAGTTGTATCCCAGTACTTTTTGGTCATGTTGCGTCTCCAACATGACCGGGGGGCGATAGAACTCCAAGGAGAGGAAGTTGTCCAGGATGGCTGATGGGTCCGCGGAGGAGCGTAGTCAAATGAAACGGTTGTCAACATATCTTTCATGCCAGATAACGCCAAAGTCAGGTAGGCGGTACTGTAAGGAGAGCACAGTTTGATGCAGTCTTCCACGGTGGCGACTAAATTGAAAAGGGGTGGGGCAGCCGGTGATCCCATTGCTACTCCACGTACTTGACGGAAGAGGTATCCATTGATTCAAAGTGGCTGCTAGCGATGACAAAGTCCAGGAGGAGCTGTAAATCTTCGGCATGAAATACTCGAGGAATCTTAGTCATTCGGCACCATTTTCCTTTGAAGATGCGCTTCCTGTAATTGGATTTGATCTCGAAAACAGACCAATGCGACACATTCTGAAGACCAACTTTGAGGTCATATTGATGGAGGAGAACTTGAAGAGCTTGATGAAAACGTTCAACCGGGATGGACGGGAAGAAGCCTGATAGATCCTGCGAAATGAGTTGAACGTACTCCTCAGGGTCCGCGTTGGAGCAAAGTTGTTGAGGTCTTGTACTGAAAGTTGACCTGGAATGAGCTCAAAGATCAAAGCGCCGAAAACTGTCAGAATCGAAGTGGGGCTGCCCATGTGCGAAAGAATAAAATAATGGGCCTCGCTTTCATCCAGTCCGTCGGCAATGGTCCTTGTAGTCGAAGTCCCCAGGCATATTGGCGTTGGATTCGTGCAGGTATCGTGGTGAGCATATGAGCACGGAAAGCAGCAGCTGGTTGACGACAAGGAACCAAAACTTCACCAGTGCAAAAAGTGGAGTGAAGTAATTAAGAGAAGAGAGCAGGGCAAAGAACATGCGCACGTGAGGGAAAGTGATCAGCTGGCGTATGACCCAAGTCTTTACAATGGACACCGCAGGGGTGATCATCTCGGATGTCCAGCGTGAAGAAGAAGTGAGATTGCAGCGATGTTCATCAATGATCTCTTGTAGAATTACCTGTACGTCCGTGAGGAATGGCGAGGTCTGGAGTCGCAATCTGTACGCCAGCCGGCGAATTTTCTCACGTAGCCGGGCAAGTAGTTTTTCTGAACTTCCGTAGTATTGATCTCCCATAGATGCAGCCATCACGGCGAGAAAACTGACTCGAAGTGGGAGAGAATGACGGCATGTGAGTGAGCAAAAAGCAAATGTTGTGAAGAGACTTCGAGGCACGAACAGCGAAACTGAGTGTCAGGAGTCATCTTTGTTGCCAGCCGCGATAATTGAAGATTCGATCACCCAATGTCTCAATAACACGGATCTTGGGCAGGAAGAGTGAAGGAAACAGCTGCTTGTGATCGGCGACCCACTGCTTGAGCCATATTCCAAGTCTTTGCTTCCAGCGCGTAGCATGTACTGGAGGAAGTAGTACGTTGGCAGAGGATGGTGGTATTGCGAGGTGTCGTTTTGTGAGAATCACGGAGATGTGGCGTTTGGCTTTGGGGCGGAATGGTTCATTGACGAACTCAACCAGCCGAAGAAGGTAGTACAGCTGTGTGGGTGGGAAAGCGGCTGAGAGTAGTTCGCGCATGGTCTCAAAGGATGCGCCTGTGTCTGAACCTAACTTGTAAAGCAGGTTATAGTGTGCTTGGACATCATCAAGAGCTGGAGGTCGTAGTTGACGATGTAGATGTGGGTGTAGACGACGGCGAAAATTCTTGTGCAGGGTGTGCGAAGCTGGAGACGACATGGAATGACGACGGAAGTCAACAAGGTGTTCACGATACCCCAGTTTGCGAAGGACGCGGTGTACCCATGCGCATTGAGCTGCGGTCGTAGAATATATTTCCACTTGCTCTCCTGGGTCCAAATGGAATGTGAGGGCCCTTGTATTTCAAGGGGTACGGCACAGTATAACCAATAGCTCTGTGCACGTCGTCAGTAGTGAAGGGCAGGTTCGAAAAATGCATGCTGATCACATTGAAGTTGGAGAAACTTGCGGCACCTAGAGCGCTCTCTACGTAGAACATCATGATCAGTTGCACCGATGTAGTATGGCATGAACCACGGCGAAATTCGAAGATAGACACATGGTTGTTGAAAATGAGCATCATCCTGAACAAAGTCATTAAGATCTGGTAGTCGAGCGCGTAGGGAACGCAAATGGCGAAGTTCAGCAAATGGGGAGTACATAATGTCGCGGAACAGCGCGGTCTTGTAGAAGTGCAACACTTCAAGGAACGCCGGGATGTATCCATTGTCTTGTAGAATGAGTCGTTGAAGGAAACATATGACTAAGAGCAAAAAGGCTGAAAGTCGACAGCGGTGAAGTTCATACCGATTGGCCGTTGGATTGGAGGTGTGCGAGAATGCGCTCGTAGGAATCTGCAGTGAGAGAGCGCTTCAAAAATCATATCAATGTGAGCCAATCTCAAGGGTGCCGCAGGTCTAGGTAGTTCGGGAAAGGCAAATGCCCAGCAAGATGAAATGAATGCCAAGGAGCTGAGAAAGTAGACAATGAATGCCAGCGGACCAGATCATCGAGAATCCCACTCGATCTAAACTCAGACCACATGATGAAAGCTGCGAATTCATGACGCAACACAATTCACTCCCAAGTTCATGATGCCAACGCACTCCGACATGCATGCAATGAAAAAGACATGATCAAGCATCGTCAAGCAATCTTTTGCTTGCGCGACTGTTACGGCAATTACCACTCCGGGCTAATATGATATGAGATTCAAGCGTCTAATCAGGCAAGTGTGCGTGCTGTGACAATTAGAATACACAGCGCTGTGTGATGTAGCTGGGCTCCAACCCCCACATGGCCGCCATAGATGGGAACGATGCCGCGTCTCCGTTGGCGATCCGCTGGCGTGCTTGTTGAAAGCAGAACAGCACGAGGTTCAAGGTCACGACTGGCGTTGAGACGCGTAGGGCAGTTGGCCCATTTGAGCACTGAGGCTGGCGTTGACATAGTGGGAGCATGCTTGGCAAACAAGCGCGGCGTCGGGCTCGCGTGTAGTATTCCAGGATCTCCTGTGGCGAGCTTTGATCGGAAGGTGGAGGTCGCACATGATGTGTGGAATCAGTGGCTGCAAGCGTCGGATCATCCTGCTTCTTGTCATGAAACGGGCGAGGGGAACGACCATGTAGTGAATTGAGGACGGGGCTCTTCGCGAAGTTCTTGTCAAAAGATTTCCCATCAACGGCGGCAGCACTGGCCATGGGCAGAACTGCACTTGATGTCAGTGACAAGGTCTGGAAGGGGAAGGTGTGGCCACCGCGGGCATGGTGGGCGGCGTGGCAGTAGCAGAGGCATCATGAGCTTTGCGTGACACGGCAAGTTCAGCTTTGAGAAGCTCATTTTGGCGTTGAAGTGAATGACCATTTGCGACTGCATCTGCGTTGGGTGGCCGCGGCGAGATAGCTTGGTGTTGTTGGGCAAGGTGCTCGAGGATGTTGTTGGCCAAATGCTCATGAATCTTGATGCGCTGATTGAAGTCAAGTCCTCCAAGTTGAGCCCTAGGGAGCTGGCAGTGTCCTTCTCGAGGGTAAGGAGGTTGAGCGGCTGAGATCGGCGTAGTAGTTTGGAACACGTGCTCCACAAAAGGGCTTCGGTTCTGGTACGGAATCCTCCCCAGGTCCCAAAGCGGCCGTGAGCAAAAGGACATAGCAACCAATTTGAAACTAAGCGTACGTCACGAATGTCCAGCTCGGCCATTCCACGTTCACGAGTGTGAGGAGTATTGGAGACTGAAACTGGTAACGTGAAGGAGTCGAGCTGGTTGCGATCAAGAAGACCTTCTCCAGGAATCCATTCCGTTGGAGGGGTAAGCCAAAGTTTGCCCTGTTGCCATAGGGCCTGAAAGCGGGCGCTGTGTGCTCTGTATGGCGGATAAACCGGGTGTAGTGGAATTCGTGAATGTAGTCGGTGTTGGCATATGTTGGTGCGCAGGTGGAGCGTGAGGAGCACGGTGACAAGGATCGTGCGTAAGAGGAAGTCCAGATGCAGTGGGATATGGTGCAAGGCAAGGAATGGGAGCGAACGGCGCTGGTGCATGATGCATGTAGGTCATCGAGTGGTTGTGTGCTGGAGGGATCTTGAGACCCTGCTTGGCGTTGATCCTCATCACGATCATGACGCCTGCGTGCTTTGCGAGGTGGCGATTCAGATCGCCCACGGCGGTGCCGAGTGCGAGAACGGTCACGGTCATCACGTCGAGGCATGTTCATGTGCAAGGTGAGGAGTGCAAGGTGAGGAGTCCGAAAGTCCCAAAGCTTGAGACACAAATCAATCACAACCATGGCCAAAGTGTGTGAATGCAAGACAGCATTGACAATGGTCAACGGTAGCAATGGTCAAGGAAGTGGTTGACGCAATCTTCGCTTTTAGTGAAACCTCGTTTCTGCTTAAAGTGAAATTACGCTGGTCTAGTGATCGACGCCAATGTCAAATAAAACGGCAATGCCGTCCCGGAGCCACACGATGGGTGCATCCGAGGGTCCCCCGAGACGGGGTAAACACACTTAAACTTCCGAAGGAGGTTGCTCGTCTTCGAGTACAACTTTCGAGTACAACTTTCGGCTCGCAAGACACTTGGCTTCCCTTTAGCTACTTTAACAGGGGCACAAAAGAAGCAACGGCGGTTCAGGGAGGGGACCAAAAACACATTCACAAACATCACATTTGCAGGTACGTCCAACGGCGTCCCGTTGAATTTCACCAGCAAAGAAGGGCGTCTTCGTTGGCGCAGGTCCCTTCAATACTGGCCGCGCCCCCTGCTACTACTTGAGAAATGGTTCCAGGGTAAATCTCAAACTCGGCACACACACACACCGACAAACTGCAGCTGCCGGAGCCATGCTGTGTGGACAGAAGCTGCACGCAGAGATTTAACAACTGGGAGCCGTGCAGCACAGCTTGCACACATAGTACTGCCTGGCAGCACACTTGGATGAACGTGCTTGCCTTCACAAGAGCCTTACACTGCGCACTGTTCTCAAAAAGCGAAGGCAGGCAGTGGTGGGCTGATCGACTGGCTTGCAAGTGCAGCCATCTTCAAGAATGTATCTGGCCAAGGTGCGATGTGACATGTCCAGGTCATGCGCGAAAAGCCCGACCTCGAATGCCTCGGTTCACAACTTCCGCCGCTCGCCAAGTTATTTCACGTGTAAAGACACACCTTGCTCGCCAAGGCTCGATGCCCATGCCTGAAGGGGTCACGTCTGCGCCCACCGTTTCCCCAACTTGCATGTCAAAACACACGATCCCTGCAAAAGCCGTTCATCTTTTCAGGATTGTGAATAAGAAGGCATGATCCGTCCAGGCATGTTGTTTCCCGAAATGTGTGGACCCTTGTCAAAAACAAGCAGATATTGGCTCGTCAAAGAGCTTTTACCAGGAGCCAAAGGTCTGCATCTGCTGCCTACCAACCAAGTCCTTGTCTGGCCGTAGCAAATGCTTGAGGTTGAGTTGGGGGTAATGCGAGTATCTGAATGCCGATCTCATATAGTCTCTCCCGAAAATCTTCACCGACCATGCCCGTTGCTCAGCCGCTGGGACATGTAACCTTTTCTTTTCCCACCACGACTGGCAAATCATTATTCGCCTTCCAAGGGAGTGCAGCCGAGGCCCTGGGGCTACAAGACTTGAAAATACGTACTGATGTGATGAAAGGCATTTCTCCGGCAGAAAATTCCCAATGTGCACGCGCACATACCAACCAATACTTCACCATTTGCAAACCAATTCCATAGCACTAAGCAATACCACAAAAATACTCAAGCAATACTAAAGCAGCACTCGCAAGTACTTCGCTAGAGACTATTTGGGGGACCCTACTGTTGACCAGTACCCCGCCTTGAAGGTCAATGTCCAAACATTCGAGTGGGTTGCGGCAGAAATGCAGCGAGTGCTCGATGGGCCGCCAGCGAACTAGAATCTCTCATGGCACTCTCCGGCATGGCCGCACCGTGCAACAATCGGGGCATGCTTGTGGCACACATGGCACACCACCTTCCAGAGGGCAACTGCGCAACCCCGAGCACAAAGTCTGATCCAGCAGGATGTTCACTTTAGCTCCAAAATACTCCAAACAGATTTCAGTAGAGTAAATTTTGATGCGCTTGAGCCACACCGGGCTGCCTTTTTGGTGTGTCAGCAGAAATTAAGTGTCCCACGTGGCTCTCTTGCAAGGCCAAAAGTAAGGCAAGCTATGATATGGGGATGGGGTGAAAAGCGGCTGCCCTCTGTCGGCACATGCGCCCAAATCTCAGTCAAGACATACTACGCTCGTTGTTGGATGATTGAAAGTTATCACAAACAGCCTTGGGCGCTGCTAGCATCGCAGTCCAGGCTATGCCGCCCGCAGTACACAGCGCCCATGCTCAGCAGCATCAAAGGTGCCAAGCTAGGGGCTGCGCAGTTGTTCGACAAGTGAATGATTCTGCAGTTGGGCACGCGCTGACGGGCACAGCTTGGCTCCCGCCAAATAACGAAGCAACAAACCGAGGGATGGCTTTGGATGAGCCGCCGCAAAGGAAGCCGCTGGAACCGTGCAACGCACAACCGCCGCCGCAGCGTCAGCTTTGTCCTCCGTGCGCAGCCAGCGCTGCGAGTGGGGACAGCAGCCCTACGCACTGCAAGCCCCACACACGTCACGCAGACCACGCGGCCTGTGCAAAAGAGCTTCTTTATGTCAGTTGTCTCATCCTGGGTGTTGGAAGGTGCTGGGACCTTTGGTGCCGGCAAGCCTCACGTGGCCGGCGCGCCCAGCGGCAGGGCTTGATGCAGCTGCATGGGTTGAAACGGCGCGACTTGCTTGGTTGTCGCCGAGCCGGTCCACGCATGAGCATCAGTTGGCTGCGAGCGCAAAGTGAACTACACGCCTCACAGGAGCTGCGGGAAATCAGGACGGACAGCTCAAGTTTTTACCCGGGCCGCGCCTTTCTGAGGGCGACGAGCCCCGTGCCTCGTGCCAGGGATCATGCAGCGGCGGCCGGAAATTGAGGCCTGGCCATTTCACCCAAACCTGTGGTGAAAGAGACTAAGTTTGGGCAACGTGAGCCCGAAACGGATCTCAAATGCGTGATTGCGTAATCCTGAAGCTCAGCATGAAGATTCTGCTTTTGTGTGCCTAACGACCTGCCGGCGCTGCAACACCGAAGCGATAGACTGACGACTTCCAGACCACACCTGTGCCTGGTCTCGAGCGCTTTGGCAGCACCACTGTTACTCCAGTCAGCGCCAAACCAACTGCGGCGACCCCGCGCCATCGCAGCATGCACTGTCTGACCGTCTTCCTCATGGCTGGGCTGCAATACGTTGCTTGCGGGCGTGGGTGTGAGCCAAATCCTTTGCTGAGGGTTGGTGACAAGGCCGAGGAAATGGGAAAGTCTTCAAGTGCAGCAGTGGTATGGTCCGGCATGGCGACACCAACCCTCATCTGCTGCGTCATCGGAACGCCATTTGGCTTGTGCGGCAGCCCAGCTGGAAGCGGCGACTGATGCACGAGCGGCGAGCGGAGCAAGCGTTCGTGGCTTGACAAGTCCGTCTTGGCCAAGAAAGCGCAGCCAGCTTGACTTGGTGTCTGTGGCAAGGGTTTCAACATCTTCACGCTTGTCCGCAGCGCTAGCCATGTGCCCGAACTCGGGCCAGTCTCACTTGCGGGCGCTGGACCTGCAGGAGTGCCTGAGGCGGCTGGACGCCCGTCCGGCCTGTCAGGTATGTCAGGCTCGGCGACGGGTCCGGCAGAGATTTAAGGCGACGCTTCCTAGACGCGTGCTGGACGCACGTGGCTGCACTTCCTGTGCTAAGCTGGCTTTGGGTGCATGACGATTGCTTGGCCTTGCCTGGCCCATCCGACGGCAAACGCGCGCAGCCTGGAGGCAGCTGGCCGCCATCACAGCTCCGCCGCAAGTGCCAGGCGGCGAGGGCCGAAGTTGCACCCGGACCGCTCCGGACTCAGAACGAGGTCGCCGATTTCTGGATCTGCGAGGCCCGAGCCGATGCAACGGTACACAGCAGCGATTGGGATGTCGGCCAATTCCGGCATCTCATTGCCTTGACATCCCGGCAAATATTATCACGCCACCCATCCTCGCCGTTGGCTGGCGAGCAGCCGCGGATGTTCCGTGCACCATGCAGCCAAGCCTCGGCGCACGTGTAGGCCTTCGGCTAAGTTGAGCAAGGAGTGGCCAACGCTTCTCAGCTCTGCTCCTTAGCTGACAGTTTCGGCTATGGCCTGGAAGCGGTGCCACGAACGAGCACATCTGTCGGGCTGTGAGCCGTTGCTGGTAGCTCTCATGGCTGCGACAGCCTTGACAGTGCCATTACGCCACCCGGCCGCACTGTTGGCTGCCAAATTTCTGAGATGGCTCTGCGCAGTATGCCGCTGCCTTGTCTGTTTGTCTGGCCAAGCAGGGCATGTCCACTACCCATGTTTGAGTGCGTTCCAAACATTGAAATTCAGGTCAAAACTTGACTGAGTTGTTCAAACAAAGCCTTAGTTCTCATGCTGATGATAGAGGTCTCCCTTGCGGGGAGTATCCCACTACGGATTACGGGGAATAGGAACATCGGGATCCGGGAGCCGGCCAAAGTGGGCGCAGCGGGAGCGCCGAGGTGTGCACCACAGCGCGTCGAGGGTGCGTGTCGTAGGCGCTGTGCCGCATCTTGGCAAGGCGGCAGGCTATCTGGAAGGTGTTGTCGGCGGCCAAAAGGAAAGACACGAGCGGGACTAACGGTGCGGCGAGATGTCTCGCCCTACGAAGCCAGTTTTGCAAGGAAAGCGTTGCTGGCCACAAGGGGTCGGCGCAAGTGTCACTGACGGCACTGCCACACTAGTACTAGTTGAAGCTGCGTACGGTGCACCTCAAACAGTGAATGGCCACACATGTCCCGCACTGTCTCTGGCGGAGCCAATTGCAAAGGAGATGCAAACAGTCAAGCAACAATCCAGTGCTTACATGGCGCAACTTGTAACAAGAGCCGCCAACGGCTGTAAAGCACCCGGACTGCGCTGCTACCTGCCAGGACTCCAGTTGCGCTTGGCTTTCTTCACCTGGCCTGCGCACATGGAAATCGACGGATATCACTGTGCGGCTTCACTCCTCTGCCTCCGCCATGCCCAGTGGACTTGAGTGGCAGCGCGCGCCACTCAGCAGCACTGCTTACAAGGCAAAAGCGTGAAGACTGAGCAACACTATCATTGTCAAGGCCGCGGCCTTCAACACCGAGCCAACGTGCCGGGTTTTGTGACATGTGGCGTTGCAGCACAGCACATGCAAGCAGGGGCAAAGAGTGATGAAAGCAACCAGTTGAAATGGTTGCTATGGGCCGCGCAATGCACAATGGCAGTGTGTCAAGCCATTCCATGCCTTGAGCCGAATGTGAGAGCCTTGATGTTGGTCGGGGCTCCAAAGGCTACAGTCGTTGCGTTTTGCCAGAGCTTGCAATGGAGCCTTGATGCCGTTTGTGCCTCCACGGAATCGATTGCCTATCTCGAGGCTTTATGAGTCAACCGCCGCCGAAACTGCATTCTTGGCCTCGGCCGGTTTTTCATCATGCCAATTGACGAGTTCATCTGTGCAGCGTTGGCTTTTTCATGGTGCGTACCAGAGATGAGCCTGCCAATCGGACACATTGGATGTTCCCTGCGACCCGAGAGACCAAACACCGGTTGACGCGAGACTGCCTGGAGAAGATCAGCTTTGCCCCTGTTGGCTTGGCTTCAGGGCGCGTTTTGGGAAGTGGTGTCTCAGAGCCTCCAGAGCCGTTGCAGCTTGCCCAAGATATATTGCTTTCACATAGCCTTGCGTGTCCGGACCCTTGAAAGGGCTCTCACAACATGGTTTACAAGTTTTGTTTGCCAAATGCCAGCAGCCGGACAGGCCTGACAGAAGATGCTCATAGCTCTAGCATTGTTGCCTTGGCCTGACTTCAGCGGAATGCTTTTCTTACATGCCTGAGAGGCCTTTCCGCTTCGCGCAGGTTTCTTTACCCTTCTCGGCAGCCCAGCAAGCACTCGATGCGCTTGCTTGAAGCGTGGCAGGCTCCCTTGCCATGATTTGTGAGAGCACTGCTGCCAACCAAAGCTGCCCTGGGCATGAACAATGGCAACATCTTGGGGCAACGAGTCTCCCAGCTCAGCTGCTCTCCTGTGCTTCTCAGTTTCTGTCCGTGTCAAATGCCTGGCCCCTCTGAAACGCCTAGGAGAAAGGCTGGAGAGACACCAGCTGAGTGAAACTGTGTTGCACCTTGGATGGGCACACCTTGCCTCACTTGTCTCACCTCTAAAGCTGGCACAGGGCGCAAAAAAGCAAATGAACCGTTTGCAAGCCTTCGTAGGCGCAAGCACTTCGTTGCCGCCATCGTTGCCGGACTGCAAAAAAAAAATGGAGCAGCAAGGAGCTGGATTTGCCATCCACTTGGGCTGTGTCGATGTGCTGCCAAAGCTAGTCTGCACTCGTGCTGCCTTTGTGCTCGTCTTGTCGCGCTAAGCGGAAACAGTGCAGCTTGGGAACAGGGCCAAGAAGCCCAGCCCCGGAAGCAGCGTGCACGAGCGCTACGGGTGCCCCCCATTTCTCGTGGCTTGGCTCAGCGTTTGGCAAATGCGTAGGCAAATGCATCGGCGTGCTCCATGTTGCTTGCATAAGCACTGCACAGGACCGAAAAAGACCGCCAGCACCTGTCACAACTGCACAGCATGACATCATGAAGTTCCTTCGCATTGTGTTAGGAAAGCTCTTGGCCGAAAAAAGCAACAGTCACTCCCGCCGCAGCAGAGTCTTCCAGGGCCACAACTTCGTGCCTCACGTGGGGTTAGGTGGCTCAGGGCTGCCGAGTGAATGCCTGCCGAATATGCGCGCCCTTCTCAAGGCGTGCCGTTCATGGTCGGATCTGGCAAAGTGAAGCGCTTCATTCAACATGGCAAAGTATGGCAAAGCTACATTAATTGAGGAACTGGCTGAATTCCATGGCAATCCCTCCTGTCTCAAGCCTAGCATAGATTCAGTGTGACAGTGCAAGGTGGCTTCTTGCCACTCAGAGTGGAAGTTCCCATCAAGCTGGGCTGACGCCAACGTCCTGCCACTCCCTTGGCCTGGACAGCCCTGAGGCTCCAGGACTGAGAAGACTGGTGAAGAGTCCAGCATCACTATGCTCGTGTGCTACGCACGCTCGTGGCACTCGTTCCGATCCGGTGAGCGGAACACCGTCAGAGCTGCTAGGTGGCTTCGGTGATAAACTTCTGCGTGTGCAACGCATCTGTTGCAGCTCAATCCACTGGGCGATGCACTTGGCCTGCGCTTTCTGCTCGAAACCAGTCTATGCGCTGCTTGCGGCCACACCCTTCAGGAGCAAACGTGCGGAAAGATGTGTCACGCGGCCACATGGGACGACAGCGTGGCATAATGTCATGAAGTTCCTTCGCATTGAACTAGCAAACCTCCTGGGCACAAGCAGCGGCCGCTCCTGCCGTGGCCGAGTCTTCCAAGACTACAACTTCGTGCCTCAGGTGCTTCGGGATAAGTCGGGCCCAAGTGGCCGCAGGCCGCTGTGTGAAAGCCTGCAGAATTCGTGCACCCTTCTCAAGGCGTAATTGTCATTGATACATCTGCCAAAGTGGAACATGGCAGCAGTTATTTTATCGACTGTATACTTTTATTCGGTTGTTGCCGCATCACACCCGAGGCAATCTCTCCCTTGTCAAGTCTGGATGGGATTTGATGTGAAAGTGCGAGGTGACTTTCGAAACTCCTAGCTGGAGTTACTATTCGGCTGGGCTTCTCTCGATGCCCTGCCAAGGCTAATCTACATTTGCGCTGTCTCGGTCTTGGATTGCCCGGCCAAGTAGCAACAGCGTTGATAGCCAGTGTCGCAGCAGGGAACTAAGGTACCGAGCCACTACTCAGCACCCACAGGACTATCCAAGCAGCGTTGGGGCTTCAAAAGCAAGCAGCCCCGCCCACAAGCACCTCGCACTGGCTCTATGGGCGTAAGCATTGCCTGATGATGAACGCTCAACATCTTGCACACACGGCTCAGGTGCTGCCGGCTGCACCTTATGCTGACACCGTGGCATAACGTCACGGAATTCCTGAACATTCTATGGGCAAAGCTCCTGGCCGCAAAATGCAGCGGTCAGTCCCGCGGAGTCTTCCACGACCACGACTTCGTGCCTGGTTGGGGATACGTCGGGCTCAGGCTGCCCAGGGGTGCCGTGTGCTAGCCTGCCGAATGCAGGTGCCCTTCTCAAGCCGTACGCTTCAAGCTTGGTTCTACAAGTCCTCTCCCCCCCATCTGCAACGTGCCGACAAGCCATGTGTTTTTCGTGCGCCTTAAGTTTAAGTCAACACTCGTCATGTCAGGCCTGGGCGGCCTGGCTTGGATTTGATGACGTGACTTCTTGAAACTCATAGCTGGAGTTACTATTTACCTCGGTTTCTGCCGTCCTTCCAAGTTCACAGCCAAAGCTAGTCTGCACTTGCGCTGCCTTGGTCAGGCATAGCCCCTCCAAGCCACAACAGCTTTGATTGCCAGGGCGTGGCAGCAGGGAGGCAGTTTTTGCCTTGAGTTTCCGAGCTAAAGTGCCAAGCAACTATGCAGCACCAACGCTATTTGACCCCTTGCTCAAAAATGGCAGTGGAACACAGCAGGCGTCCCTGGACCAGATATTTTGCAACGGGTTCATTGCACCATTCACACTCCGTCCCGTGCGAGCCACACATATTCCGGTCTTTGTTACGAATGTGAATGAAAGGGCAGATTGGGCAATTTGCCTTCGAGACTCATGTTTTGCTTCAGCAAATGCTCACAGCCGTCCCGTCCTATGCCAACCCTCTTGCAGGTTGCTGCTTGGCACCTTGTCGGCCTGGAACGCAACGCACGCACGTCGCGTGATGGGCTGGTCAGTCACGACTGCCAGTATGGCATTTTCAATGCAGTGCCGGGCTTCCTGGGTGCAGATCAGCCATGGCTATGGCGACCCTGGGCGGCTTCAATCATTGGGCGCGATCATCGCCCGTGAGCATGCAAATAAGAGGCTCGTGTCCAGACCGATTGCGCCACAATCAAGAAGCCCTCTGTGGTCAAGACCTTGTGCAGCTAGTTCTAGCTTCACATTGAGCTTGCTATCCCTGCCTGGTGATGCACGTTTTGAAAGCGCCATCGTAGAGCAGTTGTGGCAGCCAGGGCCGGATGTGCGCAATGCAGGGTGATGCACTTGGCCTGCGGTCTGTGCTCGAAACTGGCACCTGTCCACAGCTTATTCTTGGACATCTTAGCAGGTACCGAGTAAAGGGGTCCCCATGAAATGAATAGCCCCCGCACTCAAACGTGGAGGCTGGTTGACTTGGAATTTACTCATTGAACTGCTCGAGGCTGGTGACCTGGTGAGGTGTGCTTGTTCTGACGAGGGCAAAGCAACGAGGCCGCCTGCAGCTTAGTCAAGGTGCAGCAAAGGATCGACCTCGTCCACATGGGTGCGCTGTCATAGAATGCAGCGTGTTGGGCCGACCCTTTGCTTGCATCCGAAGCTTGCGGCCTTCAATATTAATCAGGAGAAGCCAATGATTTGTGGCTTCCCGACAAGGCGTGCCCCATCAAGCAAATGTCACCGTATGATTGTCTGGCTAAGCACCAGGATCAAGTGGCTGCTCTGGGCTCTGCATACTTCGGAGGCGATAGGTTTAATCCGCGCCAAACGCCAACTCACCATCTCGCTTTGAAATGCAAGTCACAGTCGAAGGGCAGCCGGAGATGAAAAACAAACATGCAGTGCCACTCCGACAGTGCGCCATCCGCAAGTCAGGGAACCGAGCTTCAGGTCGCTCAGGTCTCGACTTTATACTCAGCATGGGCCAGCGTAGGATGTCCGGAGGCAGCTTCTGCCCATCAGGTGCAACCATCAAGGCACATGTATGATACGAGTAGAGAGGTACGTGGTGGTTTATGCGAACAATGTCCGTGGAGTCGTTCTATAATTCAATTCCTGCTCTTCGCCTCAGCTAGCGCCAGCCTGAATCAATCACACCTGAACGAAAGTGGGCATGTTGGATTCTTGAGGGATGCAGCTTGCATTTTCTTGCCGGAAGGTCAAGGGAAACATGCGCCAAGTGACAAACACGGCTGGCCTCTTGTCGGCAGCACGTGGTACCACTTAACTGCAAGCAAAAGTCACCGGCGCTTTCTCACGTCGAGGAAAGCGGAACCCCTTCGCACACTCATCAACCGGATTGCGGAGCCCGCTTGGGACATCATTTTTGGTCTGAGTCATGTCTTGTTATCTCTAAAGCTTCAAAAGAGGCCAACGTGTTCTGACACGATAGTTTCGAGTTGTGATGTTGATCGAGTCCACTACTTTTGGCACTACGAAGTAAAGCTGCAAAGGAAGCATCGCCACGCCCCAATTTTGCTGCGAATGATGCTCCTGTCTCCTTTTGACCCCTCTCCTCAATATAGAGGCGCACCAGTCTGAAATAGGCTATTTGCAGCCATCTGAAGCCAAATAGCGCAAGGGGGATCGACCTCCAGGAACACCGCGCGTCCGTGGGCGAGCTATGCGATCAATGTTTGACACCTCTGCAGCTCGGGCGAGATCCTGACTGATATCGGCTCTCCGACTTTGATCCCGTTGCTTGGGTCACTGCGTTGGTGATGCACCGCACGGAAAGCGGCGCCCCGCTGACTGATTTGATTCCCTTCAAGGGACAGTGATGGGGTGCGGCGACAATCGGCATAGTGTCCTAACAGGGCATCTTCGTACATCCCCGGAACCAATAAATCACTGTTTGAGGATGACACTCAAGCACCATGAATAGGATTTGGGAAGCTCCACACTTTAGATTTCACTTCAATCTACAAGCCCGCCTAGGCAGAAGCTCGTCACTCAATTCAAGGCCCAGGAGTCGCCTTGGCTAGTCTCGGTGCTGAACTGCACACGTGGCTGTTTTCGATGACATAAAATTGCAATTGAATCGGATACCAGCCTTTCCGGCTGTGCAGTTGCAACTGTTTGAGACACACACGCACACACCTTCATCAGGGCTGGTTTGAACATTGGATTCCATCTGAAAGCTCAAGAGGAACAGCACTGTCAGCTTACTTTCAAGTAGGGATTGTCCCTGCTGGGCCCTCGGCCAGTCTTCCAGGACCTCCGGGTGGCTAACCTCAAACATGTCAATCGCTTACGCACGCGAAGTCAAACGTCATTCTCCCAGTGGTAGTCGCAACACCACGTTTGAGAGCCCCGCGGCTAAGGCAACAAGCTCAGCCTCATGACCAGCAGCTGCCTAGGCTGAGGCCAACCGGCGTCTGCAACAGGGTGGCCCTCAAAATGCTGGCATTGCATCCAACCGCTTTGTGCTCTCGTTTTGGCGAGCCCCCTTTGGGTTGGTTGCAAAGGGACACCGGAATGAAACCCAAACACTTGGGGTTCCCTGTCGCCAACCTACAACTCTGCAAACTCCGCAGGCAACAATTACACAAGCCCATTCTAGTCAAGCGCAGCTGAATCATGCTGAACCATGGATTGTGACAACACAGTAACATCTGGAAAATCAGATAGTGACCACTTGGGGCCTCATCTCATCAGTATGCTTTGTCACATCAGGGTTGCCAGCTATGCCAAGAATTTTCGAGTTGGTTTTGGCCGCCGAGTTGCTGCACGCAGCACCACTGCACTGGGGTCGGACAGAAATACTCGTCAACACCTGGCGCCAGTTTGAATTGTTGTGCTCATGGAACAGCAATCACTTATTGATGAACAATAGGTAATATATGAACGAGCGATACACATATTGATGAAACATCAGGGCTTGTAGGGGCGTGAAAGCAAACAGCTTGACCCGAAGAAGGGGAGGTGCATGGGCTGAGTTGTGTGAACCAATGCATGATGAAAGGGTTGGACCCTCCTTGGGCATGATGCCACAAAGGCCTCGACTGTTTTCCCACACGCATGATCCTTTGAGACCAAAACAGGACCGACCCTTCAACCCTTCAGGCACAACCTTTGGTGAAGGCTTTCATTCCACGTTGGACCGCCTGTTTTGGATCCTTATGTTTCTTTCCGCACATCGGGTTCCATTGTGACTTTGGCCCGCCACGTGTCTCAAACAGCAGAGCACACAGAGGATTCCGCTTTGGGAGAGCGCGGTAGCTGCACGGACCCGAGGCTTCCCTGAACGCTGCGTCCGCCCAGCGAAGTGAACACTTCCGCAAAATCTTGTCAAAATGGATCGCAATCTGCGTAGGAGGCAAAGCCACAACGTTGCAGCTACATTGTGCCACTAACAACCCTTTTCGTGGGCAAAGCGGGCGCGCGATGGCGCTTACACCGGCCCTGACTGGTTTGCCTTGGCTGCCTTCCCTCAAGCACGTCAAGTCGCGGGGTCTGGTTGCAGGGACGCCGCGCAACCGGTCTGCAAAAAAGTTGTCCTTGGCTAGTCAACAAATCTACTCCACTGGCATGATCAGCCTTTGCTAACCTTTGCAAAGCTGGCACCCCACGATCGCGCCTGTCATGAGCTGCAGAACGCAACCCTTTCGGTGGGAGATAACGGCTTCCAAGCCGAGCTCTTGATCCAGATATGTCTTCGCTGGTGACAACGACTTTGGAAACGCGAATTGGCAGGGATGCGGGGAAGCGTGGATGAGAAGGAATCCCCAACAGGAGACTTACAAATGAGAAAATAAGAAAACAACTGTCCCTGCTTCCGTTGTATCCCTGCCCATTTGCTCTTCTGACAACTGGCAAAACCAAGCGGTTCAGGCGCAACAAGGATCCAAGCATATCATTTCCCCAACCATACGCAGCTGAAACCCGGGATCAATTCAAGCCCTACAATTTCCCAATCAACATCCGACGAAACCCACCAACGTCAATCCGATTGCCAGCGGGAGGGCTCGCTGCTTGGGATCACAGCCAAGTCGAACCCCGATTGTGGACCAATGCACCCAGAATACTGCCATCATGCCATCAAGGTCTGGAAGTCCCTGAATCTTGGGCGGTATGGTCCAGCAGTGCGCCACATGCTGCGCAATGTGTGTGTGTGTGCATTTGTCTGAGTTGCTACCCGACGCCGCCAACTCACCCAGAAACGGGCAACATGAACGCAACCAATACTCCAACAACCAAGGCCCGAAGTGGGACGGGGGCATGCTAATCAGGACCTACTTAACATACAACGCCTATCTCACCATCAATCAAGTAGGTCCCAAGCTGGATTGTGGAAGCGCGTGCCGTCTTTTTCTGCTTGCATGCGCAGGTAGGCATGTGAAAGCGGAAGGGCTCAGCTTTCTTGTTGGCCTGAGTGCTGAATCGAATCGGAACTGCGCATGTGATTGCAAGGAAGCCTTTAACTCCTCCAAACTTGCTTGGCAGTGTCTTTTGGCTTGAACTTACGACGGACAGGAATTTCTAAGCCTCAATCCAGGCTTTGAGCACCTCTTTGCTCGCTGAATGAAGCAAGGAGCACCGGAGCAATGAAGCAACGAATCAGTAAGTGATGAAGTCAATGAGCGAACAAACAAATGCATGAGATGCATGCAAGTTGTTTGCGAGCATGCACGAATGCGTGCTTGAATAAGCAAATGAATGCAGGAGTTGAAGGGGTGCATGAGCATGCGTGAATGGAGGATTGACAGAGCAAACTCTTTGCATGCACTAACTAAGCAACGGGCCAATGAGCAAAACAATCAGACAAACAAAGACCAGCCCGTTCCAAACCAACCCAACCCACTCACTTCGACCCCGGCCAGCCCAGCGAAGCAAGACACCAGCACCACCACCCCCCAAACCAACAACAACCATCACCCAACCGACCAACCAAACAAACAAGCAACCAAAACAAACAAGCAAGCACCTTGCAAACAACAAGCACCGAACACCCCCAAACGCCAAGCAGCACACAACAGAGAACAACAAGCAGCCAACAACCAACAATACCCGATACCCAACAATCACAACACACACACACACGCACCAATAAGCACCTTTCGCAGCACACCCGGAAACACGCGCCAAACACAAGCAACACAAAAACACAACAAATACAACAACCAAAGCAAGCGACATATATGCACCAGCCAGAACAACCTCGTACACAAATACCGCCACCACTACATCAACAACAAAAGCAACCAGCAACCAGGACCAACCAAACAACCAACCACCAACCAACCTGCCAGCCAGCCAGCCAGCCAGCCAGCCAGCCAGCCAGCCAGCCAACGAACAACAAACCGACAACAAACAATAAACAACAAACCGCAATCAACCAACAAACAAAACACAGCAGGCAACAACCACAACAACACGAACAAGAACAAGAACAAGAACAAGAACAAGAACAAGAACAAGAACAACGCCAACACCAACACCAACGACAACCATAACGACATAAAACCACAACAACAACAACAACAACAACAACAACAACAGCAACAACAACAACAACAACAACAGCACCATCAATACCAGCAGCAGCAGCATCAGCAGCAACAACAACAACACCACAGCCAACAACAACAACACCACAACGACAACCACAACGACAACCACAACCACAACGACAACAAACGACAACCAACGACAACAAACAACAACACACGACAACAA
>CAUJNA010000694.1:0-15000 GCA_963377175.1 Effrenium voratum | reverse complement strand
CAAGAGTTCCTCCCTTTGCACCACAGGAGTTTCCCCCTTTGCACCGCAACAGTTTCCCCCCTTGCACCACAAGAGTTTCCCCCTTTGTACCACAAGAGTTTCCCCCTTTGCACCACAGGAGCTTCACAAGGGTTTCCCCTTTGCGCCACAAGAGTAAGAGTTTCCCCCTTTGCACCACAAGAGTAAGAGTTTCCCCCTTTGCACCACAAGAGTTTCCCCCTTTGCACCACAAGAGTTTCCCCCTTCGCACCACAAGAGTTTCCTTCTTTGCACTACAAGAGTTTCCCCCTTTGCGCCACAAGAGTTTCCCCCTTTGCACCACAAGAGAAGAGCTTCCCCCTTTGCACCACAAGAGCTTCCCCCTTCGCACCACCAGAGTTTGAATACACCGCGGTTGTCCCCCTTTGAACTTCACATGATCTATACCGCAGTTTCCCCCTTTGCACCACGAGAAGTCTAGCTGTATGCCGTGGCTTCCCCCTTTGCACCACAAGAACATCCAACGCATAACAGGGTTTTTCCTTTGCACCACAAGAGTGGTCCTTGTTTTCTACAGATTTCCCGTGTCTACTGCAGTCGCCAGTTTTCCCCCTTGCACCACAAGAATTGCCCTTTTATACAGCAGGTTTCCCCCTTGGCACAGAGTTCCGCGTGTCTATTACAACTTCCCCCTTCTGCGCCACAAGAATGCCGGCGCCTCCCGCTTGGCGTTGCTCAGGCCACTTCATCCTCCCTGAGAACATCCTCTTCGCGCCAATTCTCGTGGTGCAAAGGGGGAAAATTGCGGTATACTCGGTATACGTGGGAACTTCTTGTGGTGCAAAGGGGGAAAACTGCTGACTGCTGTACACAGCGAGAATTCTTGTGGCGCAAGTGCGGGAAACTAGATGATTTTTGGGTGGTGCAAAGGGGGAATCCACGGAATACAGCAATATAGGGAGAAATCTCGTGGTGCAAAGGGGGAAAATGGGAGATTCTTGTGGTGCAAGGGCGGAAAACTGCGGTGTACATGGAGAATTCTTGTGGCGCAAAGGGTGGAAATTGCGGTAGACGTGGGAGATTCTTGTGGAGCAAAGAGAGGAAAACTGCGGTGTACAGGGGGAATTCTCGTGGTGCAAGGGGGAAAAATTGCGGTAGACGTGGGAGATTCTTGTGGTGCAAGGGGGAAAACTGCGGTACACAGGGAGAATTCTTGTGGCGCAACTGGGGGAAACCGTGGTGTCAAGGTGGCAAAGGGGGAACGTACTGGGGGAATCCTTGTGGTGCAGAGGGGGAAATCTGCAGTACACAAGGGCCACGCTCGTGGTGCAAAGGGGGAAAATTGTGGTATACGTGGGAGATTCTTGTGGTGCAAAGAGGGAAAACTGCGGTATACAGGGAGAATTCTCGTGGTGCAAAGGGGGAAAATTGCGGTATACGTGGGAGATTCTTGTGGTGCAAAGGGGGAAAAGCGGTATACAGGCAGAATTCTTGTGGCGCAAGTGGGGGAAACTGTGCTGTCAAGGTGGCAAAGGGGGAACGGAATCCTTGTGGTACAGGGGGAATTCTCGTGGTGCAAATGGGAAAAATTGCGGTATACGTGGCAGATTCTTGTGGCGCAAAGGGGGAAAGCTGCGGTACACAGGGAGAATTCTCGCGGCGCAAAGGGGGACAATTGCGGTGTACGTGGGAGATTCTTGTGGTGCAAAGGGGGAAAACTGCGGTATACAGGGAGAATTCTCGTGGTGCAAAGGGGGAAAATTGCGGTATACGTGGGAGATTCTTGTGGCGCAAAGGGGGAAAACTGCAGCAGACACGGGGAATTCTTGTGGTGCAAAGGGGGAAAATTGCGGTAGACGTGGGAGATTCTTGTGGTGCAATGGGGAAAAACTGCGGTATACAGGGAGAATTCTCGTGGTGCAAAGGGGAAAGAAAGGGCACAGCGCACGTCTGTCTGACAGATCTTTCACCACAGGTTGAAGGCGTGCAGAGGGTTCGCATTTAAGGGTTTTAGTGTTTTAAGGGGTTGGGCACGGGCGCCCCACCCCGTAAAACAGTCCGGACCGGTACCGACTGCTCTAACCCCACCCGTAAGCTCCTTAAATGCAGCCAGATTTTTTGGCTCCTGGGTCTGGGGCAGGACATTTGGGGCGGTCCGTAGAAGGGAGTTAGGACAGTCCGGACCGGTACCGACTGCTCTAAGGGGTGGGGCATGGCGCCCCACCCCTTAAAACACTAAAGCCCTTAAATGCACAGCTGCACAGCACAGCTTTTGCAATGAAAAAATCTGCATTCTCCGCTGCCCCGCAGCGTGCGCCTCAAACCGCAGCTTTCCCCCTTTGCACCACAAGAATCTCCCACATATACCGCAATTTTTCCCCTTTGCACCACAAGAGTGGCCCTTGTATACTGCAGATTTCCCCCTTTGCGCCACAAGGATTCCCCTTGACACCACAGTTGCCCCCAGCTGCGCCACAAGAATTCCCTGTATACCGCAGGTTTCCCCCTTTGCGACTTTGCGCCACAAGAATCTCCCACGTATACCGCAATTTTGCCCCTTTGCACCACGAGAATTCCCCCTGTACAATTTTCCCCCTTTGCACCACGAGAATTCTCCCTGTGTACCGCAGCTTTCCCCCTTTGCGCCACGAATACCGCAATTTTCCCCCTTTTGCACCACGAGAATTCCCCCTGAAAACACCACAAGTCAAGAATCTCCCACGTATACCGCAATTTTTCCCCTTTGCACCACGAGAATCCTCCCTGTATACCGCAGCTTTTCCCCTTTGCGCCACAAGAATCTCGCATGTCGTATGCTGCAATTTTCCCACGAGAGTGGCCCTTGTATACTGCCTTTGCAGCACAAGGATTCCCCCAGTACGTTCCCCCTTTGCCACCTTGACACCACAGTTTCCCCCACTTGCGCCACAAGAATTTTCCCTGTATACCGCAGTTTTCCCCCTTGCACCACAAGAATCTCCCACGTATACCGCAATTTTCCCCCTTTGCTAATTTTTCCTGTATACCACAGTTATCCCTCTTTGCACCACAAGAATCTCCCACGTGTACCGAAATTTTCCTCCTTTGCACCACGAGAATTCTCCCTGTATACCGCAGTTTTCCCCCTTTGCACCACAAGAATCTCCCACGTATACCGCATTTTTCCCCCCTTGCACCACGATAATTCTCCCTGTGTACCGCAGTTCTCCCCCTTTGCGCCACAAGAATCTCCCACGTGTGCCGCAATTTCCCCCCTTTGCGCCACGCGAATTCTCCCTGTGCACCGCAGTTTTCCCCCTTTGCACCACAAGATTCTCCCACGTATACCGCAATTTTCCCCTTTGCACCACGAGAATTCTCCCTGTATACCGCAGTTTTTCCCCATTGCACCACAAGAATCTCCCACGTATACCGCAGTTTTCCCCCTGTGCACCACGAGAATCCCCCCCTGTATACCGCAGTTTTCCCCCTTTGCACCACAAGATTCTCCCACGTATACCGCAATTTTCCCCCTTTGCGCGACGAGAATTCTCCCTGTGTACCGCAGTTTTCCCCCTTTGCACCACAAGACGTATACCGCAATTTTCCCCCTTTGCACCACGAGAATTCTCCCTGCATACCGCAGCTTTCCCCCTTTGCACCACAAGAATCTCCCACGTGTACCGCAATTTTCCCCCTTTGCGCGACGAGAGTGGCCGCTGTATACTGCAGATTTCCCCCTTTGCACCACAAGGATTCCCCCAGTACGTTCCCCCTTTGCCACCTTGACACCACAGTTTCCCCCACTTGCGCCACAAGAATTCTCTCTGTATACCGAGTTCTTCCCCTTGCACCACAAGAATCTCCAACGTATACCGCAATTTTCCCCCTTTGCGCCACGAGAATTCCCCCTGTATACCGCATTTTTTCCCCTTTGCACCACAAGAATCTCCCACGTATACCGCAATTTTCCTCTTTGCACCATAAGAGTAAGAGTTCCCCCCTTTGCACCACGGGAGTTTCCCCCTTTGCACCACAAGAGTTTCCCCCTTTGCGCCGCAGGAGTTTCCCCCTTTGCACCGCAACAGTTTCCCCCCTTGCACCACAAGAGTTTCCCCCTTTGCACCACAAGAGTTTCCCCCTTTGCACCAGAAGAGTAAGAGTTTCCCCCTTTGCACCACAAGAGTAAGAGTTTCCCCCTTTGCACCACAAGAGTTTCCCCCTTTGCACCACAAGAGTTCCCCCCTTTGCGCCACAAGAGCTCCCCCCTTTGCACCACAAGAGTTTCCCCCTGTGCACCACAAGAGTTTCCCCCTTGGCACCACAAGAAGAGTTCCCCCCTTCGCACCACAAGAGTTCCCCCCTTTGCACCACGGGAGTTTCCGCCTTTGCGCCACAAGAGTTTCCCCCTTTGCACCACAAGAGTTTCCCCCTTTGCACCGCAAGAGATTCCCCCTTTGCACCACAAGAGTTTCCCCCTTTGCACCAGAGGAGTTTCCCCCTTTGCACCACAAGAGTTTCCCCCTTTGCACCACAAGAGTTTCCCCCTTTCCCCCTTTGCGCCACAAGAGTTCCCCCCTTTGCGCCACAAGAGCTCCCCCCTTTGCACCGCAAGAGATTTCCCCTGTGCACTACAAGAGTTTCCCCCTTGGCACCACAAGAAGAGTTCCCCCCTTCGCACCACAAGAGTTTCCCCCTTCGCACCACAAGAGTTTCCTTCTTTGCACTACAAGAGTTTCCCCCTTTGCACCACAAGAGTTTCCCCCTTTGCACCACAAGAGTAAGAGTTTCCCCCTTTGCACCACAAGAGCTTCCCTTCGCACCACCAGAGTTTTCCCCCTTTGCACCACAAGAAATCCACCTGTGCCCCGCAAACTTCCCCTTTTTGCACCACAAGAATACACCGCGGTTGTCCCCCTTTGAACTTCACATGATCTATACCGCAGTTTTCCCCCTTTGCACCACGAGAAGTCTAGCTGTATGCCGTGGCTTCCCCTTTTTGCACCACAAGAACATCCAACGCATAACAGAGTTTTTCCTTTGCGCCACGAGAGTGGTCCTTGTTTTCTACAGATTTCCCGTGTCTACTGCAGTCCTCCTTGTGAACGCCAGTTTTCCCCCCTTGCACCACAAGAATTGCCCTTTTATACAGCAGGTTTCCCCCTTGGCACAGAGTTCCGCGTGTCTATTACAACTTCCCCCTTCTGCGCCACAAGAATGCCGGCGCCTCCCGCTTGGCGTTGCTCAGGCCACTTCATCCTCCCTGAGAACATCCTCTTCGCGGGAAATTGCGGTATACTCGGTATACGTGGGAACTTGTTGTGGTGCAAAGGGGGAAACCTGCTGACTGCTGTACACAGCGAGAATTCTTGTGGCGCAAATGCGGGAAACTAGATGATTTTTGGGTGGTGCAAAGGAGGGAATCCACGGAATACAGCTGGACTTCGCGTGGTGCAAACTGCGGTATGCGTCGGAAATTATTGCGGTGCAAAGGGGAAAAACTGCTGTATACAGGCGGAATTCTTGCGGTCAAAACTGCGGCAAACACGGAGAATTCTTGTGGCGCAAAATGGGAATCTGCAGTATATAAGGGCTATTCTTGTGGTGCAAACGGGGAAACTGCGTTATGCGTTGGAAATTCTTGTGGTGTGAAGGGGGAAAACTGCTGTACACAGGCGGAACTCTTGTGGCGCAAGTGGGGAATCTGTGGTGTCAAAGGGGGAACGGGGAATCCTTGTGGTGCAAAGGGGGAAAACTGCGGTGCTTCTTGTAGTGCAAAAAACTGTGATGCGCAGGATATGTTTTTCAGCTACGGGGCAGCCATGCTGAACAAGTCATGACAAACGAACTGATGAAACTGTCGAAGGAACCAGGGTAACTAAGCAAAGCTTGGCCAGCCTTGTTGCGTTGAGATCGCTGGCGCATGTCTGTTTGGGGGGAGGAGGACCGTGCTCGCCCTGGTAGTGGAGACAGGCGCTGCAAAACTGCCATGAGATCGCTGGCGCCTGTCTGCCTGGGGAGGAAGAACTGGCTTGGACGACGAGACAGGCGCTGCCAACGTGTTGCCCCCTGTCCACCACAGAACCACCAAAAAACTCACATCACCATGTTTGTTTGGCATCCTACGAAGCAAGGTACATTGGTTTAAAATGAGCATGAACCCGCTGTTTCCCCATGATTTCACAAACACTGTCACATATTGCTGATGTTTTGTTTCTGCAAATTTACATGAACATCAGCGCATATTCATCATTTTCCACAAACATCATTACATGCTCCTTACGATTTTTGCAGCCTTGTTACCGTGATTTTACACGAACATCAACGCCTGCTCATTACGACTTATTCATCATTGTTACCTTGACTTCACACGAACATTTGCAGATGTTTTTATCAAAAAACATGCTTGTAAGACTGTAAGCTTCTTAAATGCAGGCCAGACAACAACAACGACAACGACAACGACAACGACAACGACAACAATTACAACAATTACAACAATTACAATCATCATCAACAACAACAACAACAACGACAACGACAATTACAACGACAACGACAACGACAACGACAACGACAACAACAACAACAACAACAACAACAACAACAACAACAACAACAACAACAACAACAACAACGACACAACAACAACAACGACAACAACAACAACACGACAACAACAACCACAACAACAACAACAACAACAACAACAACAACAACAACAACAACAACAACAACAACAACAACAACAACAACAACAACAACAACCACAACAACAACAACAACAACAACAACACAGCAACAGCAACAGCAACAGCAACAGCAACAGCAACTGCAACAGCAACAGCCAACAGCAACAGCAACAGCACCAACAGCAACAGCAACAGCAACAGCAACAGCAACAGCAACAACAACAACAACAACAACAACAACAACAACAACAACAACAACAACAACAACCAACACCAACACCAAAAACAACAACAACAACAACAACAACAACAACAACAACAACAACAACAACAACAACAACAACAACAACAACAACAGCAAAAGCAACAGCAACAGCAACAGCAACAGCAACAGCAACAGCAACAGCAACAGCAACAGCAACAGCAACAGCAACAGCAACAGCAGCAGCAGCAACAACAACAACACCAACAACAACACCAACAACAACAACACCACCACCACCACCACCACCAACAGCACCAACAGCACCAACAGCACCAACAGCACCAACAGCACAACAGCACCAACAGCACCAACAGCACCAACAGCACCAACAGCACCAACAGCAACAACAGCAACAACAGCAACAACAGCAACAACAACAACCACAACCACAACCACAACAACAACAACCACAACTGCGGTTTTGGGAAAAGACAATGTATCCCAAGGAAGCAAATGGCCACAACGTAGATCACGAAGTGGACAAAGCACCCGGTGTCAAAGTTCAGTGGGATGGGGGTGGTGACCAAATTGTGGAACGTGACAACAGACAGGTAGGGAAGAAATAGGATTTGATTGGTTGGTGTAAGAGATCAAAAGGTAGAAGATGAGGTAGATGCCCAACAGGCCCAGAGCCCCCTAGCACCGGGAAGGAGGGGCTCCAAGACCTTACCCTTGAAGACCAGCCCGCTTGCCGCGGGATGGCGCCCGACTGTTTTGCCTAGCAATCACCGACAGGAGTTGGAAATCTTGAGCCAAGCGGCCATTCGGCACACATGGTTTTGCAAAAACAACACGTGAACTAAACACACCCCCCTCATCCGATATCTGGACGATCTGGACGAGAGAAAGGATGCATGACAGTTGAGTTCACGACGAAAGGAACCAACCAAAAATGCCAGTGCCAACTCAGAGGTGAGCCAAACGGCATCACCTGAGCCCCAAATAAAATCCCGCCACCACCCCGAATTAGCGGGGCGACAGGATAATGACGGATGACCCACGTGAGTGAACAAGCCAGACGAAGATTCCTCTCGTGCCGTTCAAGTGTGTAGGATCAGTGACATTCGGAGGGGGATCCTATCCGGATCACCGCGCCTCACAGATGCCATTATGTGGTTGAAGATGGTAAGGAGTGGGAGAAGAGAATAGAAGTAGAAATTCCGAAAGGTTGATGTGAGACTCTCCGTCTACGGCCGGCCCAGCATTTCTAGTGCGGTCACAGCCTCACACAGGACCATCAGAGGGACCATCTCCAGCGCGCACGGCGGCGGTGCGGGAGGGGCAAGGTCAACACCGGATCAGCGGTGCAGGGCAATGGAGAGCATCACCCACGGCAGCGGTGCTTGAACGGGTAGAACACCCAGCGCCGCCGCCTTCTCGGCGCGTGGGTGCCTCGTCTCTTCGACGGTCACCGCGGTCACCACCTCCACGCCGGCGATCACCGTCGCCATCTCTACTTCGGTCGCCCGTAGGAGGTCGGCGAGGTGGCGGAGGGTCCGACTCTCGGCGGGCTCATCGCGATGGGGATGAGGCCGGCGATCAGCACGCCCACCTAGGTTCCGCGAGCGTCCCTGGCGCGGTCGTCCCTTTGTCGGGGCGGGCCAGAGTCGTCGCGCGTGTCCTTGCCAGGCCTGTGCTTCCCGGGCCACGGCGGTCGTCACGAGCACCTAGTGCAGTCCTAGATCGATCGTCCGCTCGGTGAGGTCGCGACTCATCAGCCGCACGGGTGGTCAGTGGCACACCTGGGGGAAGCTCCCACTCACCATCGTCATCACGCGGATCAAAGCCACTCGAGCCGCCAAACATGCCGGTAGCCTCCCGAAAAGGAGACGCAGGAGTCCCAGGACCGGAACGTAGGCGCAGGGGAGTGGAACTCACCCTAGGCTTCGCCTCCTCCCCGGTGAATGGGCCCTTCTGCTTGAAGAAACCTTTAGTCCTACCTCTCCCGCTCCCCTCTTCCGCATCGCTTCTCGCGGGGGTCGGGGGCCGGTGAGCGGGCTGGGCCATGCTCTTAGAGCTCGGCTGTCCAGCGGGTCTCGGGCGCAGGGACACGGCCGTGGGAGGTCCTTCTCGCCTTGGGCTGATCGGGGTCAGCCTCCACTTCAGATTCAGTGTCCGGGACACGAGTGTTGACCGCCTCATACTCGTCCTCAAAAGGGTCCCTAACCGTAGTGACACCGGCCGCAATCGGGACAGGGGGAGGAGGAGGAGGAGCAGGCACAACCCCAGTAGGACTGACGTCCGGGGTGATGATCACAGGCGTCTCCGGTTCTACCGGGACAGGCGGTGCAGGAGGAGCCGGAGGCGGCGGCGGAGGGGGAGGGATATCCTCCTCATCCTCACCCATGGGTTCGTCAAGGTCCTCGGGTTTCACGTCATCAACATGTGACGCCTGCTCCGCACGGATCATAGTCGGGATCCTTCACGTCGCGGGCCGGCGCGAGGCGAAGTTGATCCCGTGGCTGGAGCCGGTACCTAGGCGTCGGCTCAGTAAGCTCCTGCTTGATGTCATCCTGCGTTTGCGGACGGTCAGCCAAGCATGTGTCATATGCGACGGTAGAGGTCCTGTAAATCAGCTCATCGAGACTGCTGAGGTTGTTGAGCGAGTACACATACCCCTTTGCGATGCCCTTTGGCACCACATCCATGGCCTGTTTGAGGCGCGCCGCAGGATCAAAACCGGCCTTTCTCCGCATGGCCTGCAATACCCCGCAATGCTGTGCGAGGAGGGCCACCTGGTGAAAACGTCCCCGTCACGTTGTTTGGGAGGTATGAGAGAGTTGAAGTTCGCGGTGGTCAGGCGTCTACCCCACTCTGCCGCGTACCCTTCATACTCCTCGAATTCTTAAGAAGTCAGACACCGTGGGGGCAACCATAGAAGGTCCTGATCTTTTGCAGACCAGCCACAGCGCCAGCCACGCGCGGGTGCACATGCCCCGTCCTCCAAGCGGTCGCCAATGGCCATATCAAGGCCGGCACGGACCGCGGAGAGCTGCGATGAGGTCGGAGGGGTTTCACGTATTCTGGAGACCTACGTCATCCATGAGGATGACCTCGCCGTTCCGGGAGTCGATCCCCAAGCGAGTTCCGTCGTGCGCCATGGCATCACAACGAGCCCTGTTAGGATAGGGGTTCGAAAAGGCCGGTGTGGCGATCGCCGGATTCAGCCTTTCGGGAAACGTACTTGGAGTCGATCTGGTCACGGATCTCCTGCGGGTACTCAGGGGGAACGATCGATTCCATGACCTTAGCCTGGTTCCCCTGCTCCTGGCTCACTTGATCCGGGATCCTCGCCTTGTTGGCGTAGCTGGCCACGATCGGCACGTACTTCTTCTCCCGAGCAGCGATGTGATTAAGCACAAACCCAGTCCTTCCGGCGAGGATTCGATGGCGAGGATTAGTTTTTTTCAGCGCTGATTCGAGTTGACGAGGATTCGTCTAAAAAACGGCTTGACGAGGATTCGGGTTGACGTGGATCCGTGTCAACCGACGGGGGTCAGCTTATAAGCTCCTTTCTGTTGATTGCAGTCTGGCCCGCCGAATCAGTGTCAACGAGGACTCATCGAAGCCCTGTCACGTGACGAGGATTGATCCGACACAACGACCCTACTTTTCCTTGTCAAACCAGCGCTGGTTCGCGAATCAGTGCTGAAACCAGCGCTTAAAGAAGGACTGGGAACTGTCAGGCCGTGTGAAGGCCTCATCAAGAGGGATTGAACCCCTCCCGTTCTACGGGTTTCTCGAGACCACCATGCATGGGGTCCTTCGACTCGGTGGCGCTAGCTCGGACGGCCCTGTGTTGGGATGATCTCCGCTGAGCCTTCAATGCCTCAAGCGAGTGAAAGGTGTCCTGTGAGTCGGGGTCGAAGTAGAGACCGTCCGGAGTGATGACGTAGCCTTCCCTCACCCCTCCCGGTTTCTTGCCGGGAGCTTGGGCATCGGGGTCCGCCTCGTCGAACTCAGCGAGATCTTCCTTTGTCGGAAGCCCCCCTGACCCAGTGCTTCCACCAACTTCCATCGGTAGCTCCAGGTTCTCCCGCTTCGTCTCGGTCGAGGGATTTCATGAGGTCCTCAAAGCTGTTCACCTCACTGAGATCAACCGGTTTGGCCAAAGGGGTCGCGGGTGGCTCACCGCCGGAAGCAGGAGCAGGATCCGTGGCGGGGGCGGCCGGTGCTGCCGCCGTGCCGACCTCGTCCAAATCCATGTTATCACCCTTCTCTTCGATAGTGGGTAGCGTGGAGACCTCCTTCTTTTCGGAACCTCTAGATTTCTTCAGCTCCTCGGCCTTATTCTTGCCCAACTCGAGTCGGGCGATCGGGCGATTGAGGATTGGCCGCGAGCAGCTGGCCATCCTCCTGTGTCAGGTTCATCTGCGGCCATCATCACTCATGATCACCCCAGCCTGGCAGACATGGACTTCATCCCCGATGCTGTATCATCTTACATGTCAGGTACCCGTGATCAGGATGCGGGCCGCTACAACGCCGGCCCGAATCCACAGCCATCCTCAGGTACCCGAGAAATGGATGCGAGCCGCTACAACGCCGGCTCTTCCCTCGAACTTGACCTCAGGTACCCGAGATCGGGGTGCGAGCGGCTACAACGCGGGCTCAAATCCGCCGAGCCCAATCTCAGGTACTCATGAACCGGATGCGGGCCTCGAAACAGCAGGCCCAAATCCATCCTCCACCTCATCGACAACCCATGCCGGTCTCTTCGCGGCCTTCAATCGGCGTCAGACTCGAAAAGAGTCCGCCCCAGATGTGATCGACTTTGAGGCGCAGTCCAACCATCATGCCGGTGATGGATCCGAGCAGGATTCACCTGGCATTGGGCCTACTCCCTTTGATCTCCTTGACATCCCATTCCATCAACCGCCCAAGAGGGGCAACAAGGATGACGAGACCATTCCTGGAGTCCTTGATGTCATCGATGAAGCTGAGGCTACGCCGGAGAGGCGCACGACTTCGCTCCCACCGAGCCGCGTCGCCAAGATCCTTTCGCCGAAGCCCTTCGTTGATGATGTTGCCCAACGACTTGATCTTACTCAAATTGATCATGGGCGCGCCTCCTCAGATTCTCCGAGATCGGGGCCCTTGAGGCTGAGATTCGAAGAATTAACAACGAGGTTGAGGCGAACTCCCGTAGTGTCATTGACATGGAGGGGACCATCGCCAGGGAAAGAACCATTCGCGGGAATGTTGAAACGTATACTGGATTGTTCCTCCGTCATTGACGCAAATTCCCAGAATTGGAGCTCATGGCAACAGGGGAGCATCGAGGGCAAGCTCTGGGCTCATGGACTTAGCCAGTTCTCCCTTTGGGCATCTCTTGCTCGCGAAGAGGTGGTGAGCTCAGAATCCGAGGACAAACTCGGCATATGGACGTCACTGGTCTACAGCCAAGCGCTCGGGCACACCCCGTGGGCGCACTATGGGCAAGGAGTATGCATTTATATCCTTTATGCTCTCGGTGGACGCTGCTGGCGGTGACAATCCCCGCGGTGACAAAACACGACGCCTTATGCTGGCCCGCGCGCCCGTTTTTGCCCTCGCCATCAAGCTCTCTCATGACATGGAGAAGATCACGGGAGGTGAAGGATTCTCCACGTGTTACTCAAACGGTGACAGTGAGATGCAACGGTTCAACCCTTATATGGAGGTTAACCCCTGCTCTCCTTCGATCTCGTGGAGGAAGCGCGCATTTTTCCAGCCCAACGCGATCGGTGAGATCGGGGCAACGAAGCGCGAACTGGAACGCGTGGCTGCTCCCGCTACCCCCTCGAAAGCTGGTGGTTTCAGTCCGGAGTTCGCTAAACACCTGCTTATCCGCAACTCATACGCGGTGAAGGCGCAGGAGGCTGGGTCTGGGATCGCCTTTGCGTTTGAAAACGAGTACCCGATGTATACTGGGTACATCATGGCCGGAATTTTGAGCCCTCCACCATTTTCCTTGACATCGGCAAGATGGTCGGGAAGTACAAACAGGAATGGATCTCCAATCCTGGGAGCGACAAGCCCGCTATCAGCAGGCCTAGGACCTTGCACCTAAGCCTCCCTCCGAAGCGAAAGTCCCTGGCGTCAAGCCCCTCCTGCCACACTACGCCAGGCCGAACCCAAGGAACCTTCTCCGGCGACAAAGCCGCCCTCGGCGCCCTACTTCGCCACCCAAGTCTTCGCCCGGCAAGGCCAAGGCAAAAGGGGCCCATTGAAGGTTCGAAGCGTCCCCAAGGCCCCGGTCCCTGCTATGCCCGCGAAAAGCGGTGCGCCGGCTAAGAAGCCAGACCCCACGACTACGGCGGCCAAGGGCGCGCGACCGGCCCGCAAGCCTGCCCTCCGCACCTCCGGCGGTAGCACACCTGTGCCCGAGCCCCTGGACCCGCCAAAGGCTCCCCGGTGACCAAGCCCTCGACTCCACCTGGACAAGGCGAAGGCGACTTTCCGTCCCTTGTGAGCTGAGGCAGCCCGAACCTGCAACATGGGAAGGGGAGAAATCCTCAATGGGGTCATCTTCACCTTCGTGAGAGAAGTCCTCAATGGGCTCATGCACAGGCAGGGCAGCAAAGGGCCTGTCGGGTTGGGGAGGCCGGGAGGGTAGATCCCAATCAGCATCAAAAAGGGATTTGAATGTCAATGTTCCCAACCGAAACAGGGACACCCGAGTCTAGGTCGATACGATCGAAGTCGGTCGGGGTAGCCTGCGACCCATTTTTGAGGAGCTGGTCAAACTGATCCCATGTAAGGGACCAAGATTGAGCAGCCTCGGGACGTACTGCAGGATGAGCAACCTGGTCTTCGATCTGGAAGGCCGTGAACGGGACGGTAGGCGAAATCGACGAGAGCTCCTGGTTTGGAGGGACCACAGCCTCGTCTAGAGAGGGTCCATCCTCCACCTGGAGCACCGCCGCCGGGATAGGGGCCTCCGCTTCCTCATCAAAAACGACCTAGGACAAGATCCACTCATCCGTAACGACCCCGGCATTGGGCTCTGCGCCCATCATCGGGGGAAGAGGCCACAGCCGGCTGTCTAAGCCGTTGCCGCGAAGGGCGTTGGCCTTGTCGTCCACGAAGCCGGGCCCACGATGTGAAGCTCCAGGTGACGCCATGGTGTGAACACGTGGGCGAGGATGATCACGTAGCGGGTCACGTAACCTGCGGTTTTTGGAAAACAGACGATGTGTCCCAAGGAGGCAAACGGCCACAACGTAGATCACGAAGTGGACAAAGCACCCGGTGTCAAAGTTCAGTGGGATGGGGGTGGTGACTAAATTGTGGAACGTGACAACAGACAGGCAGGGAAGAAATAGGATTTGATTGGTTGGTGTAAGAAATCAAAAGGTAGAAGATGAGGTAGATGCCCAACAGGCCCAGAGCCCCCTAGCACCGGGAAGGAGGGGCTCCAAGACCTTATACCCTTGAAGGCCAGCCCGCCCGCCGCACTATGGCGCCCGACCGTTTTGCCTAGCAATCACTGACAGGAGTTGGAAATCTTGAGCCAAGCGGCCATTCGGCACGCATGGTCTTGCAGAAACAACAGGTGAACTAAACACAACAACGACAGCAGCAGCAGCAGCAGCAGCAACAACAACAACCACAACCACAACCACAACAACAAGAACCACAACCACAACCACAACAACAAGAACAACAACCACAACCACAACCACAACAACAGCAGCAGCAGCAACAACAACAACAAAAACAACAGCAGCAGCAACAACAACAACAACCACAACCACAACCACAACCACAACCACAACAACCACAACAACAACAACAACAAAAACAACAACAACAACAACAACCACAACCACAACCACAACCACGGCCACAACCACAACCACAACCACAACAACAACCACAACGACAACCGCAACCACAACAACAACGACAACAACGACAACAACAACAAGAAGCACGACGACGACGACGATCACAACAACAACAACAACAACAACAACAACAACAACAACAACAACAACCAACAACCAACAACCAACAACCAACAACCAACAACCAACAACAAACAACAAACAACAAACAACAAACAACAAACAACAAACAACAAACAACAAAAAACAAACA
>CAUJNA010000693.1:0-170081 GCA_963377175.1 Effrenium voratum | reverse complement strand
GTGTGTGTGTGTTTGTGTGATTGTGTGTATGTTTGTGTGTGTTTGTGTGTTTGTGTGTGTGTGTGTTTGTGTGTGTGTTTGTGTGTGTGTGTGTTTGTGTGTGTGTGTGTTTGTGTGTGTCTGTGTGTGTGTGTGTTTGTGTGTGTCTGTGTGTGTGTGTGTGTTTGTGTTTGTGTGTGTGTGTTTGTTTGTGTGTGTTTGTGTGGTTGTGTTCTTGCTTTTTTTGGTGCTTGGGTTTGTGCGTGCTTGTGTGTGTGTGCTTTTTGTGTTTGTCTATTTGTGTGTTTGTGTGCTTGTGTGTTTCTGTGTTTGTGTGTTTGCGTGCGCGCGTGTGTGTGTGTGAAACAAGAGTCAGGCTGAGGCGCGTGGGGCCTCCCGCCAACAAGCATGGAAGTGCACAAGCCGCTTTCCAGTTTCCAACTGCAAATCAAGGTGGAAAAAGCACACGAACTGAAAACACCACCTAGCTGTATATATACATCTATATATATATATCATAGTTGTGGCTCAAAATAGAAATCGGTCCGCCACAATGGTTGGCTTTCCACCAAGTGAAGGTTGGTCAGGGAGTTGACAAATGGATGTAGCCGCCCTTTTGAATCTTTACAATTGGGTGTTGATTGTGACTGATATGTGACATGTCACATCCTAGGGGTGAGCGAGCCGGACCCCCCCAAAAAAAAAGAAAGAAAGCGGCGCTGGCTCACCCCACAGACTAGTGATTTGAGCTACCAGGACAAGGGGCACGCCAATCCGATTGGTCCCAAAACCACATGGAAGACTCCCATCACCATCGTTCGATGTGTGATCTCCACAGAAACCAACAATTTGGAAAAACACGAACCCCCCCCCCCTTTTTTCTGGCCTGCCAAAACCAGCCCCAGACGTTTTTGGGAGCGCATAACAGGAACCGGCGATGGGGGCTTCCCCAGTCCCATTTTCTCAGATGCCCAGTGGAATTCCATGAAAAACAAATGGCATCCAGTTTTTGGGTTGGTTGAGCTTCAAGGAATCGGAACCCTGCCCAAAAAATGGAGAAAGGGCGGAATTCACTGGGCTGGGTTTTGATACTCCAAATTCCCATGCGGGTAAAGTGGACCACACTGGAATGTGAGGGAAGTGCTCGGGCTGCTCATACCATTGCAAGGCGTACGGCTCGGTCTTCCATTTCTGAAAGCAACAATCAAATCTGCGGAACAATTGTCCCGCCGGGATTCCAGCTCGAGGCTCCAATTTTGGAGCTAAAAAAAGCTGCACCCC
This sequence comes from Effrenium voratum, assembly GCA_963377175.1. Lineage (NCBI taxonomy): Eukaryota > Dinophyceae > Suessiales > Symbiodiniaceae > Effrenium > Effrenium voratum. The sequence continues at coordinate 168,821 of CAUJNA010000693.1, read as the reverse complement.
TTCCTTGACAATATCACACTAGGATGAGACTTCTATGTCAGGCACCAAACGCAAACTCACTTTCAATCTGAACAAAAAGGTGATGCGTCAAACACCCACAAGGGGAAAATCCAGTTGTGTGATGTTGTTTGCGTGGCTGCCTTGCGGCCTGAGAACTTCTGAAAGATCCACAATAAGTCTGATAGGTGTCTCTTTTTGTCGGGGAACCCTTTTTGGATGGCTGGAAGTGGGCTCTCCTATTTTGAGACAAAGCAATATTGACGGGTCCGCGATCCTTGACGGCTTAGGCACAATCAAAGCAATCCGGAGTTGACTTCTTGGTAAGTCTGTCGCCTCATACATCGACTCGGCAAGTGTTTGAAATGTGAGTTCCTCGTAAACAACCACATGACCTGACAGGGTCACTCTCATTCAAACATTGCAGTTGACTGGTGAATTGAACAAATGAACCTCCAAGGGTGCGAAAACAACAGAAGAAACTGAACGCCTGCCTGAGCAACCAGCAAGGTCATGATCAATATGAAAACCAGGAGCTGCAAAGGAGAGTAGGTCTGCACCAGCGAAACCAACGATGCCCAAATGAAGCTCCCGCAAATGTAGCAGTAGACATAAGCCAGCGGGCAGCAGAGAAACGCAAGAAAGCGCTGCACCGGACCCGGACAGCCACTGGACAACGCGCACTTCAGCATCCTCTGTGCTTTTTTGACCCAAATCCAAATTCTAGGAGGCTAAGCGTCTCAAAAGCCTCAAAGCATAAAGTCTAACTCACAGTGTAAAATAGAAAAGTCGAAAAACTGAAATGCCGAGAAGTCTTAAAGTCAAAAAGCCGAAAAGTCTAGAAGTCTAAAAGTCGAACAGCCTCGGGAGTCGCATGGTTTTTTGACCCGAGCATCTGCAGCAAGGTGGGATAGGTCAGCGGGAAGGCCAACACGATGCACAGCACCCAGCCGATGGCTTGAACGATCATGTATTGGCTCACCGAGCCTCGGCAGATTGAACTGAACGACCCGAAATTTGTTCGAGAGGTGGGTGTGTCTCTCTTAAGGAAACCTGGCTCTAACAAGAAACCAAAAACCATAATCTGGGGTTCCCTACAAGACAACCCCAGGAAGGGTTTGGTAAGCTAGCGCCGTAACTCACCCGTTAGGTCCAACACTGTTGGACAAATGTACAGAGGCGGGTGATCGGCCCCCAGACCCCCGGCATCATTCTCTCCAGCTTGCATCGCGCTTCCAGTTTCGTCCCTTCTCCTCTAAATAAAGGTTCCATTGACGATTTGGCCGAAAGCATTGTCTCCCAATGCTTTAGTTCACACGGCCCCCGCCCCCCAAACCATGATGCTTCATGCACAAGCACAAAAGCCATACCCCATAGCACAGCGCGTGTCTCTCTGGGTTGCTCTGGGCAAATGAAGTTGCCCTGCGCAAGTTGCTCTAGCATCGCGCCGACTCACTCACTCAGAACACACGGCACTTCAAGGCAAAAAACAACTAAAAGAATCCGGCTGATACTGGCCAATGCGGGTAGCACGAAGCGTTTGCAATAACTAGGCCAGACATAGACCCCTGCAACACATGATCATTATGTCCTGGTTGGAAGGGGAAATCGTGGAAAAACCAAACGGGCGACAGGTTGAAAAGCTAAGTTGAGTCAGGGCACAACCAAACCACCTACTTCAAGCCCTTTGGGTTCTGCACCAACCTTAACCCTCGCCGGTCGGATAACATAGGTGAGAAGACACCAATCCCAACTGGTCCCGTGGAGCTGGCTCATAGTGTTCAACAAGCTTTTCCAAGTTCGCAGAACACCTTCTTGCCGGAAAGCCAAGGAGCTTTCCATAGATGGTGACCCCTGCTCACGTGCGATCCGTGCCAACCAAAACCCGGCTAAAAGAGCGATAATTTTGCCCGAGGGGCTGCAACCGCTCTTTTTAAAGGAGGTTTCGCAGGGCCCGTTGTCGCAGCCTAAGACGTTCACCAAGGAGTAGAAGATCATGGGCAAGAAGGCCGTGAGACAAGTGCGCCAGGGTACGTACAGCTGGTCGAAAAAAACATTTCCAGGGGTACGTTCGGCAAAGATGGCGTCCACCGATTTAGAAGCACTAGGTAGAAGCCGAACCACCTACTCAAATGGAATGAGGCGCCATTTTCTTCTTGGAGGGACACGAGGCGCTCACCCTTTTGGAATCAGCTTTTTGCACTCAATGGCGAGCACCATTCTTCTCAGGATCGGGGAACGAGCCAGGCTCCTTGCCAATCTGCGTGATCACGTTCTCGCGCAAAGTGCCCCGGATATAGGCATTGAAGCTGTCAAGGGGATCCAGCCACATCCGGTTCAGTCGGTTGTCGAGGCTTACCTGTGGACACGAGTGATTCAAAGAACTAAACAGTGTCGTGTTCTAAAGAATGCTCGTATACAAATATATATATATTTCTATATACACATATGTGTGTAGATGAGTTCCGCGACGCTTTGCCGGGACACTGGGAGGGGGGCCCCCTTCGCGCATTGTTTAAATTTCCCCCTCCCCCTCCCCCCCCCCCGCCACCCCCCCCCCCCCCCCCCCCCCCCCCCCCCCCACCCCCCCCCCCCCCCCCCCGCAAAGGATCTGATTCAATTGTTGGGAAAGCTGGCTCATTCAACAAGGCCTTGTATTTCTAGTGTTAAATTCAATCTTTGTTTGCAAACTCAACTTCTGTTTGCAAAATCCAGGTCTCTTACGTTCGTGGTGCTCACCTGCATGAACAGGGTTGTCCTGAACTATGTTGTGTTTGTATGCATGATGTTCATTATAGGCTTGCCTGGATAAGCTTGAGAGAAGCTCTTTCTTGGAGAAGCAATGCCAGAGCCATCGAAAAGGATGAAGCTTGAGGTGGACCTACATGAATGACAAAAAGCACATTACCAATGAGCTGGTAGGCAAATGCCCGGAAGGCCCGACACAAAGTACTTGTGTCGCCACCTCAACGCAAAGTGCTTCACCTCCAGACGCAGAAGACATTCTCGTCAAGATCAAGACGGGCGCTTTGACCGTGCATGCGGACGTACTGGTCGCTTTGACCGTGCATGCGGACGTACTAAGTTCGACAAAGAAACAGCTACAAATCCAAAGCAGCACGATCAAGCGGAATGCAAGGGCCAGGGGAATCCGGGGCATGGATGAAGAATGGTCGCCAACATGTGAGACAAATTTCACCCACAAAGAAGGTGATAAGAAATTCTTTCACCAACCTCGCCTGCGATCATGGACACCCCAGGCTCCAGGGCATCTACGTCTACATCTGACACGGCATCTACTTCGGATCCTGAAAATCTTGCCTTGCAAGATTTGGTTATATATATATAGCTTCAACACACATTGAGATTTCCGTGTTGCATGGTTGTCATGAACGTGGCCATGGCAGAGGTCTGGTCTATGTTTGTGGTCTACATGACAAAGAACAGCTTCTGTCCACAATGTCTTGCCGAGGATCAGGCAGCTATTCGATCAGCTGTCTACCCTCGTCTACCAGATCTTCCTGTCTTGGCCCGGCCCAAAGGTGCGCTTGGAAATTCAATTCGTCTTCAGATCATGCTTCAAATGGCTCTTGCTGAGCTGTCAAGTTTTTATCGCTCTAAGGTCAAAATCCCATTGGCCTTGCCCAAACGCTCTGCGACAACCAGATCCTCGTGATGGACTGCAATATCGCCAAAAACTCGGACAACAGTGAAGAAATGCTTCCTCTACATGCTGTCTGATGTTCCAGGTGAACAGTGCGCCGCCCCAGGTTTTGACGTCCAAGCAAGTCAAGCCGCCGGGACAGTGACAAGTCTTCTTGGAATCCTTCTGGCGAACTTCGGACGCTCCTCTTTCCAATGCTGCATTGGTTTCGTACGAACTTGGCCTCGCCCAACAGTTCTCTCGCACATCCAGATAGGACTTGAGATCCTCAAGATTGATACCGCTGAGGGGTCATCCCAGAGCACAGGCGCATGCACTTCGCCGGGTCTCTCCCGATTTGCTTCGGCCTGCGCTACACAGGTGGACCCGCCAAGCCACGTGAAGATGTCAAGTGTCGAGCAACCGCCATGCACCGCAGGCGTTTTGCCGACGCCAGCGCGACGGACGGCATCAAAGGCATGATCAAGGGCACGATCTCTTGAAGGAAGCCACCATTCAAGTCCTTCAGAAAAGAAGTACGCAGGCTTTGAGAACCACGCGCTGAGGCCACCCACAAAGTGTAGAGGTGCTGTCTGAAATGCTCCACAGCACCCGCAAGTACTGACCTTCTCCTCCACAATCTCTTGGGGCCACCCTCACGGTGTGTAAATACCGTAAGATGGCACAACTGATGGCAATCTCGAAGCGAGCAGTCGTCATCATTGCCGGTCACAAGGGCGAGCTCAAGTGCTTCGACTGCGGAGGAGTCAAGCAGGGGCGCCATGAAAAGTATGATGGGCAGGCGAAGCGCCTGGAGGCGCAACAGAACCTCCTCTCAAAGCTCTTGGCAACTCCGGAGGAGGCTTACGCGCACCGAGCAGAAGCACATGACAGGTGGCGTCTGGATTGGGGAGACGATGTTGTCGCAGATGTAGCGTCCATCATGTCGCCCAATCGTCGTGATGCTCCTCAAGTGGAACTCAAGACGAGACCTTGTCGCCGCCACAGAAACGAACTTGTTCCAACTTTGGAGTCATGGATGTATTGATGTTGATGAGAGTGACATGCCCCAGGAAGCTGATGTTGATGAGAGTGACATGTCCCAGGAAGCGGAGCTCGAGGCAGACAAACCCTTTGACCACGAGATGACTTTGGGGTGAACATAGCTCTTTCCCAGTCGAGACTCTCTTTACGTATAGTCGACGTGTCATTTCCAGCACGGCGCCCACGGTAAAAACAACGATTGCTGCATTTAGCTCTGGCCATTTGCAACAGCGCTCGCATACCCAATCATCTCTGTGCTTGCCTCAAAAGCAGTTAGTGGTGTGAACAATGAGAATGGTGTAGCTACATCCTTGGGGGCCCAGTGGAGATCTTCACCTACAAGAGCGCTAAGGATTTCCAGAAGAAGTTCCGCGTCAAGAGCATCACTACGAGGACCGACTACTTGCAGCAGGTGAAGTGGGCAGTGCTGGAGGACACTTCTTTGCAGGAACCTCAGCCCTCATTGAACTCTTAATTTGCCATGTCGGTCGACTTGCTTCCAAAGCAGCACGTGTGTGAGTCTTGTGGAAATGCATGCTTCGTAATCGTGTGAATTCTGAGAGGGCATCATGGGATTGGGTGGCTAGAGGATGACATTGCGATGATTCTGCATCACAGTCGCTTACTTCTGCTACAGCCCTTAGGCAAGAACTTTCTACAGTTCTTTGACTGCATGTGCATGTGGAGCTTCGACTATCCATCCTGGATCTTATCTTGGAAAGAGGCGTTTATCATCAAGAGCTCAATGTTTGGGAAGATGTTTTCCGAAGAGCGCAAACAAACAGCTATGCCTGGGATTGCTGAGTGTCAAGAAGTCTTCAAGTCCCAGTCCCAAGCCCCAGTCCTAGTCCCAGTCCCCCAGTTCCATTGAGACCATTGAACAGCGGGAAGCTATGTCCCAATATAGTTGACAATTATGCCTAAATACAAAATTTAATAAAGCATGCAAAACGCGCCGGTCGGAAACCATCCGCAAGCCATCTGTAGATGTATCTATATATTTCTACAGAGCGCGAGCGCTCTGGCTTGGTTCGAAAAGCTGCCGTGACTGTGTTTTGAGGAATCGTCAAATGCAATTGGCGGACAGGCGGCTTCCTCTTGGCCTATTCTCCAAGAGGCCACCTATTTGGAGAAACCCCCACGCCAAAGTCTGACCAAGGACCACATGAGCAAAAATTGGTGGGAGAAAGAAACTCTCGCATTCTTTTCAACAATCTTGCTGGTGCAGGGAATGAAACGACCCCTAGAAGCCACCCCCTATGGTTTCCGTCATTCACTTGAACCCGCACCCAAAAAGAACCTGGCCTCACAGAAAAGCATATGGGCGCTTCTCTAGAAGAAGGTGGCAAAGTGCCTCCAAAGAAAAAACGTGGAGCTGTAGCTAGTCATGGGAGTGACCCAATGAGTCCTTGCAGCTTTCTTGAATCTCCGTCGTTTCGATTCTCGAAGTGTTCGTTGGGCTTCGATTTGGTCTGAACCTCCCGCCTCCCCCTCGTCCACACCCTCGGCGAGCCAAGCCATTGGCCGATGTTCCTCGCCGCTTGCGCTCCAAGTTACGTCTAAAACTTGCTGGGGATGGAATGAACCCAGGCCTTGGTCCAAGTTGGATATCTTATAAGGGCCATTTCTCATCCGCCAAGCAATAGCCAGGAAAGTGGTGCCGGGGCAAGGGGGTCACGTCTAGCCCCTGCCTTTGCTGAGATCAACGCACGAGGAGATGCGGATCACTTTGGGGGGAAATCCCATCATTGAAGCAGAACCTCGGCCCAAACATGGCAGAGGGCACAATTGAGAAGCCTACCCCTATAACCAACCCAAAACCCTAAAAACAAACCCACACCCTAAAGCAACAAAACAAACCCTACGCCCTACACCCAACGAACCAAACCCGACACCCGAAGCAACCCCTCCGCCCGAACCCGGCCTCCTTGAAGAGCTCTTTCACTTGCTGCTCGATGGCCCCCCGGTCCGCGGGAACAGTGCACTTGGCTTTTCGCACGTCGGAGCCCGCCATCTGGTCCAGCAACAGCCTGGGGTCGAAAAATTGCGCCGACCTGTTCCTTCGCTTTGCGCCTCACGCATTTCTTTTTGAGGATGGGGGGGGTGAGAGCTTGGGGAATGATTTCAATGTAATTGTGTTTCTCGTGTTGGCTTTGTGGAGTGTGTGTGTGTGTGTATGTTTTGTTGTTTCCTCCTTATATAGTACACACATACGTTATATACACAAATGTGTCTTGTGTTTTGTTTTGGTTTTTTACAAAAAACGTTTTGATTGTTTGTGTTTTTGCTTGGGGGGGGAGTCCCAAACCGGGGGTGCCCGATCCCTAAAGCACCAATTGTGGTTTCGGTCTCGCTATGGTGCCTGGATCTATTTGCTCGGGATGTGGAGACTATTCGATGTCGCTGGTCATGTTGTTGTAGGATTGCTGCAAGAGCGTGCCGCAAGTGTAACTTTTTCCTGTCACTGCATGAATGCGATACAGAAAGAAAGGCCTGGGGCCCAAACGGCGGTGGGAACATCAGTGGTGTAACGCGGAGTCAAAACATTTGCACTGGCTGGCCTCTTATGCGGTAGCCCTGTTAAATAGACTAATCCGGAGCTTGCATTCAATGCGTCAAGATCACTTTGTGATGTGGTCGGATTTTTGTTCGTCTGGCAACTGAAAAAGCATATACAAGCGCGGTGCGTGTTGGAATTGAATTCGCACACATGATTGGTAAGGCAAGAGAGACACCTAGTCGTGTCTAAAAGGTTGCATCTTTCTTGACTGATGCTTGCTGCAATCGGAGGACAGGATTGTCCTGTGAAACTATCAATTCTCTCACTACATGAAAATAGTCTTATGGGCGATGAGATTGATATTGTAATAAAGACAGTCTTGTCGTCGATGAGGCCAATGTAAAAGACTCAGCGCGGATATCGATGGGTCAGGCATATCGGGTGCGTCGGTTGCGGGAGGGTAACGTGCACTCTCAGCGTTGCCAGTTCTTGTCCGGGTAGCTGCTATCCCATGCGGCGGAATAGTCCACCCAGGATTGACGATCTTGGTTCAGGCTGCCTAGTGTTCTTCTTGTTGCGCTGATCCTTGGTGTTCTGGATGTTTCCCTGCTTGGCTTCGGATCTACACCATCAGCGGGAGGCAAGCTGTTCACGGATTTGTTGCCATCTCCGGTGATCGCATCGCACTGGAACTGTGTTGTCAGCGGCAGGATGTCTTTTTGGAAGACGGATGTGGAAAACTCCACTTCATGTCTGCCTTGATGGATGTACAAGAAGGCAGGTGCTGGTGATGGTGATCCCGGCAGTATTCGCATGTAGTCTCCAGTGATGGCCAAGCAGCCTGGGTCTTGTTCTTCACCGCTGGTGCCAAAGTAGCATCTGAAGCCCCAATGCCTGGATCTGTCGGACATGTATCGCGCATTGTGGTTGCCGCGAACAACACATCTGTCTGCTGTTCATCCTTCTGCTTATCTTGGAATCTTCTGAGGACCCAGCGAGCCTTGGCCAAGATTGGCACTCTAGACGCTTTGCTTCAGCAAGCTGCTTTTGACAAGCTCTTGTCTCAGTAGCTGTTGCTTCCTTCCGCTTCTTCCCAATCAAGGCGGATGTCATACAAGCCTTCAAGAACTCTTGCTTGGACAAGTACAAGACTGGAAGTACGCGATCGTCGTCTGTCATGTGCTTGCATAACCGGTACATGATTCTTGTCGCAAAATCTCTGATGAGACAACTGCACCGAGATGTCGGTTTGAAGGGCCCTTCACGCTTCTTAAGGGAAAGGGGAATGTCTCTCGCAATTGTGAACGATCCGGTGTTGGCACAAATCTTCTGATCGGCTGTCATGTAGGTCACGAGGTCTGCTTCCTGATCATCGTGTGCTCGTGTCCTGTCAGAACTTCTGATTCACCATGAGTATGTCTCACGGTTCTCTGTGAGCTTCCAGCGCCCGATGAAGTTGGTGCGTGAGGGTGCGCTCATCCTCGCTGTCAGCTTGCGTCGGCGAATTCACTGGATTGTTGGGATTGACATTGGGTGAAGAGGCAGGTTCATTTCTGGATGAGGACTCAGACGTTTGGTATTGGCTTATCTGGCTTCTTCTCAGTCTTCTGCTTCTACATCAGGCATCAATGGAATTGATTTTTGGGATGCAGCGCTTTTGCTTTTCCCTGACCTTCTGATGGTACACTGGCGCCATAAGGATGATACCAGCAGCTTGTTCTTGCATGATCTCCATGACCATGCGTCGTCCTGGAAGTGCGCAGCATTGGCTGAATCTTGCGGGTTTTGGTGCTGCGGGCGTAAAATTTTCTTTCCCCTCGATGCGTGATGGCCGTGCGGCTGATGGCGTGGGAGCCGGCGTGGATGACTCTTTGCCTCTGGCATCGGATGAGGAGCTCCCGTGTTCCTTCTGCATCTGGCAACAGAAGGACGGTTTCATCCTTTCTGACCTTTGTCACGTTTACCTACCTTGACGAGCCGAGTCCAACCATTGCTCCTTCTATGGACATGACTTCCCCTTTAAAAATGTGCGTCCTCCGCTTCCATCGGAACGAATCTTGGATTTGTCTTCCTGCCAGTAGAAAATCGCTTCGGATGTCTTCGGGTTGACGAGCTTCTTGGAACGCCTGCTTGGACAGCTGCTTGCTCTGAATTGCTGTCCTGGTTCATTCCTGTCTATCGTCAATTGCGTAGTTCCGACTGCAAGTTCCAATGGCGCACACCCCGTAGGTGACAGTTTGGTTCAAGACGATTGCAGCGACCTTAACCAGTTGTCTGTGTGTGACCTTCTTGAGAGAGGCAGGTGATATTCCTGCCTTGATGGAGTTGAGCATGATCTTCAGCTGCGCCTTCAAAGAGTCGTACTGCTGCTTTGGCTCGATTTGGCCAGAGTCACAGTACTTGGTCCCAACGAGATTGGGTTGATGTCGAGGTCATGAAAGTAGTTCCTGGGGACAGTGATGTTCTCGATCGCCTGTGTTGACAACAACAAGGATATGTTCTCCGGTTCTGCGGGGAACCTGACAGTGGTCAATGAATGTCATGTCTCCGAATGTGCCCACTGGAAGTCCACTCGTTTTGCTTGTTTTGCTGCCTGGCAAACTTCGCACTCACTACGAACCTTGTCAGAGAGATCGTGTGTCGATTTTGGTAAATGGAGCGCACAAAATCTGAATCGAAATTGGTCGGTATTCATGCGAAGATGCTGGGAGTGGACATTCTTCAACTCTTCCGTTTTGTGATGGACTCCGCCTAAAACAAGCGGAGGCGACGTTGGTTCATCTAAGGATGATGCGAACGGATCTGGCTGCATGAGTCGGCCGGCCTTTCTTGTCAATGGTCCTATCGGCAGCAGATCCTGAACCTGCTTCTTCGTCCTTTAGCGGTTCGTCGGAGAAGATGAACATGCTCTTACCCTTCCACTCCTTTCCGACCTTTTGTCACGTTTACCTACCTTGACGAGCCGAGTCCAACCATTGCTCCTTCTATGGACATGACTTCCCCTTTAAGAATGTGCCTCCTCTGCTTCCATCGGAACGAATCTTGGATTTGTCTTCCTGCCAGTAGAAAGTCGCTTCAGATGTCTTCGGATTGACGAGCTTCTTGGAACGCCTGCTTGGGCAGCTGCTTGCTCTGAATTGCTGTCCTGCTTTATTCCTGTCTATCGTCAATTGCGTAGTCAATTGCGTAGGTGATGCGACATCAAGATGCATGAGATCTGCTGGTCGTCTTCCGACTGCAAGTTCCAATGGCGCACACCCGCGTAGGTGACAGTTTGATTCCTGACAATTGCAGCGACCTTAACAAGTTGTCTGTGTGTGACCTTCTTGAGAGAGGCAGGTGATATTCCTGCCTTGATGGAGTTGAGCATGATCTTCAGCTGCGCCTTCAAGAGTCGTACTGCTGCTTTGGCTCGATTTGGCCAGAGTCACAGTACTTGGTCCCAACGAGATTGGGTTGATGTTGAGGTCATGAAAACTTGATCTGCGACAGCTGGTTTGGGCTACAGGTGGCACTGGTCAAAGTAGTTCCTGGGGACAGTGATGTTCTCGATCGCCTGTGTTGACAACAAGGATATGTTCTCGGTTCTGCGGGGAACCTGACAGTGGTCAATGAATGTCATGTCTCCGAATGTGTCCACTCGAAGTCCACTCGTTTTGCTTGTTTTGCTGCCTGGCAAACTTCGCACTCGCTACAAACCTTGTCAGAAAGATCGTGCGTCGATGTTGGTAAATCGAGCGCACAAGTTCTGAATCGAAATTGGTCGGTATTCATGCGATGATTCAACTCTTCCGTTTTGTGATGGACTACGCCTAGGGCAAGCGGAGGCGACGTTGGTTCATCTAAGGATGATGCGAACGGATCTGGCTGCATGAGTCGGCCGGCCTTTCTTGTCAATGATCCTATCGGCAGCAGATCCTGAACCTGCTTCTTTGTCCTTTAGCGGTTCGTCGGAGAAGATGAACATGGTCTTACCCCTCCACAGGTTCACCTGCAGTTTATTTGCCTGTGATGTACGTCTCTCGTGTCTTCAAGCATTTCGGGTTCTCTGCATCAACTATCTCAGCGGTGCGTTTCCGGATGATGCGATCAGGATTCCTTAGCTCCTTCCGAGGCGTGATGTGAACACGAGGGAGCTGCTTGTTCTTCTTGTCAAGTATCCAACGCTCCTGCTTCTGAAATCCGATCCGAGAATCTTCGGGGTTCTGTGTCCTCTTTTGTCTTGACTTGGAGCCAGCAACGTCCCCGTGGAATTTTCCGTTTTGCCGCTCCAGCAAGATCGACGAGAGCATGTCCTGGCCCGGATACTGGAACCGTTTCGCGGCCCATACCGAAAGCCTTACATGTGATCTTGACGCTGCATGGTCATGTAGAGATTTCTCTTCTGACTGATACAGAGCAGTCAAACATTTCGATGTCTGGCTGGGTGTGGCACTTCAACCGCAAGGTCCAGTTGAACTTGGCTGCCTCTCCATTGGCAAAACTTGTAGGAGATGAGGTTTTTTTATTGGTTCGATGCCTTGTGGAAAACGCTGGGTTGCGTTGTGGATTTGGTGTGTCTGTTGTGTAGGAGTAGAGGTTGAGTTGTTCTGTTGGTTGATGATAGGCGCCATGATTTGCCATCAGCCTGGTTGCCAAGAGGCTGTGAGTGGCGGTGACTGACAAGTTGTGTGCAGAAACTGTATCGGATTGGATCAGCTTCTCAGGAATGGCTTCGTTCTCATGCTGTGAAATGCATCATGAATTGCCATCATCACATGTCCTGCGCTGGAAATCTCGTAAGATGAGTGTGGTAGGATGCTCCTCCAGTTTCTCTCTGCAATGACACGTGTTGGGTTTTCCTTTGTCCTGTCCGCCTTTTCCTTCGACACTGTCATGGGATGGATGACCTTTGGATCCATCGAAGGGTTTTTGCAATTTTCATTGTCCTTTCCTTCCTTCCTTGCCTTTGCCTTTTCCCCAATATGCCTGGTCGCAGGGATCACTATTTTCGTTGGCCTCGCCTTCCCGGCGGATGCGCTCTTGCGAAAGTATTTGAAGCCACCCGCTCGGTGACTGCCCTTTTTGCTTCAGAATTTTCTGTGTCCTTTTCTTCTTCCGAATCTCAGATTCCGCCCAGACACTTTTCTCCTTCTTCATCCTCAACCCAAAATGTAGAAGGCAGTTGCCGCGGTTGCCTCCTGGATGGATGGATCTTGAAAAAAATGTTCTGGTCCTGATGAATGAGGAGGAGATGTTCCTCAAAGACATTGCGTTGATCAGTCTTTCCCTTTGCTGATCTGACAGTTCACTCTGGGTGACAAAGAACTGCGATTGTCATTGAGTGGAAATGCGTCTTGTCTGCATGCCGTTGGTGCGCTGTCTCAGTACTTCTGGATCCTCTGCGGCAAGTAGACTGCGGCAAGTAGACCTGTAGGCACTACCCTGGCAGCTTGCTGGCGCTGGACATGAACTGACGCAAGAAACTCTAGTGACTGCGCCGTGTAAGCGGGCATTACGTCATTCTAGGATCCCCCTGAGAATGATATCAAGTTTGGATGTGCGTATGAGGAACTCCGAATTCTGTCAGCGATGATTGAGCAAGCTGGGAAGTTGGGAAAGATTGGCCCCAGGTCCTGGCGCTCTCGTGCGAGTTGTTCTCGGAGTGAGCTTGGTCAAGATGAGGCTGTCGGGGTTTCCTCAACATCTCGCTTGTCGAAACAAGCCTCATCTGCCTCAATGTCGATCCATTCCATCACCCATGAACACCTCTTGCTCACGAAGCTTTGGTACAGTTGAGCTAAGCCACACCTCATTTTCGTGACCAGCTTGTCGTTGGGTCCCAGGAGCAAGTAGATGGAAGATGACGCCACATTGAGCAGGAGCATCAGCAAGACACAAGCCTCAATCTGCAAGAACGTAGTCTCCGGACAACGTGTGGCTTGAAAGAGGGGATACACGTTGGTAGTTCCCATTTCTTCAGTTGACTCCTTCGGCGGGATCTTGAACCAGCTCGTTGTCAAGGACTTCCTTGTACATGTAAGCATCTCCCATGAGTCTGCTTTTGAGGGGAGGTCCTCTCTTGATTGCTTCAGTCGTGGTGAACGTTGCCGAAGCATCCACAAGTTCCTTACACCTGAACCAGCTGACTTTTCCATCGTACGATGGCGGGTGTTTGGCGGTCCTAGCGCTCGGCCTGCGCTGCAATAGGCCTTCCTGAAGCCTTCTCATCTTTGTTTGGATCTCCACAATTGAGTTCCAAACCGGACGCACCCAATCCCTGAGAAAGAGCACCAATTGTGGCTACGGTCTTGTTAACGACGTCCCTGTAATGGATGTAGAGACTAGAGACTATTGCATGTCCCCGGTGAGCTTGTTCTAGGAGTACTGTGCCGCGAGTATAACCTTTTCCTGTCACTGCATGTGTCAAGAGACGGCAAGGTGACGTCCCGTGGGACGCTGTGCACCGAACCCTCCAGCTGTAATACCAACCACGTAGAAAGGTGTATACGGTCAAAGCCGTTATAGCCGAACCCGTGTAAACGTTGTAAGGGAGAAGGAATAATAGTTACAACAGTGGTCCTGACAAATGCAGCGCAGGCGAAGTGTTTTCCGCTCTCAATGCCGATCACGTGTGAACGCAGCTGCACATCAGATCTTGAACCTCAATTGTGTCTTGAGCCAAATGGCGATCAATGGAACTCGGTAAGCAACACTAACACAGACCTCAGAACTGCTTCCCAATTTAGGCACGGGGCCTAGAGGGTTTTAACATCCCCCATTTGGGTCGCATTGTTCATCATGCGGTCCAAACACCACAAAACGTTCCACTGGCCACGGCCTCAGCTACGAAATCGTGTCGTGCGTTATTTTACTTGCTATCGCTACACCGTTCATTCATTGTGAAACATGCCGGGTTCGATTGTATGAAAAGTGAAACATGCATCCACCAATCGAAGCGTATTCCCATATGCAGGTGTATACAATACACTATTGTCACGTCATTTGACCACCAGTGAACATCCCAGCTGCCGCATTTGCGCATCGCGCAGCCGTCATCCATAGAAAATGGGTTGGCCATAAAAGTCCAACAGAGGCGCCTGCTCGTAAGCAATCTGCATACCACCGGCGAAGAAATATCGGTGAGCAATCAATGCAAATCATAGCAATTCCAGAATGTCATAGTCGTCGGAATATGTAAACATATACACATCCATTCATCTTGGACGCATGAAATCATATCATGATGTAAAGTCGTTCCATCACAATGACGTTGATGAGACGCAAGCAACGGATGGGGACTAACCCACATCGTGCCGCAATCAACATCTGCATCACGCATACCTGTCCCCAATGGACAGTCGGTGCGTGCGTCGACGAAACTCCTCGTCCAAGTTCTTCTGGGCTTCTCGCGCCCGGACACACTTCTTGTTATGATCCTCTGGCAACCAATGCCCTTTACGAAGGCACCAGTCCAGCAGAGGTGTGTCGCATTTATTCGGGTCGATGGCCGCAATAATGGCGCTCACATTGACCGAATAACCATATTTGCCAAGGTTCAGGCCATCCCTCACGAATGATATATACTTACAGTTGAAAGCCAGTGAAAAGCATCTGAAAATAATATCACCCACCGTGTGCACGCGGTCCTTGACCAGGAGCTTCATTTCGTCCTTGGTGACGTCGAGGAGCCTCGCTGCAATCCACAGCTTGTAGAATGTATATAGTCCCTCGCATTTGCACACCATCATACGAATGTATTCTTCACGCTCCTCAACCGATCGGAAGACCCTTGTCCGAACATTCTCTGATTGAGAAATCTTCAGCTCCGTCGATGGCAAAAGGATCCCTTCCTGATCGTGCTCAGTTATGTTGGGGTATCTCTTGAAGTCGTTGTGGTAAGGGCAGCCCGGCCTCCCCTCGAGTCCGGCATTCAACGTTCTCTCCTCACCACCCTCGAACATCCCCCACATCTTGGACATCTGCAGTGCGATGAATCCCGCCATGTATTGAGCCTCGCGCGGCTCATCAAGGCAAATCGCCATCCGCTGGGAATTTATGATATCCCGTGATGCCAAATCAGTGTCGCGGTAATGCCAACCGCCATCTTCCTCTTCAGACATGTAGCCGGATGTATATCCTTGCGTGTCCATGTCGTCTTCTTCAGGAACTTCCTCCGCCTCGTCATCATCCTCCTGTGCTGTCGCATCATGGTTGGCTTCTTCTTGTGCGCGCCTGGCATCACCCGAGACATTGGGCTTCTGGTTGTCCTCATCGTCGTCGGAGTTGATGTGGATGTAGAACCTCCCGGTGGAGATCAGTTGCGCTTCACATTCCAGGCATAAGCAGAAGCAAGTGGGGATTGCGGTCGCACATGACGGACATATCCGGCACCTCAGTCCTTCCCATGTCTCGTCATTCAGTATGACGACTTTGCTGACTTCGTCCCTGACCTCGTTGACCTGTGCATCGAACTCCTCCATCTTGTTGTTCCGATAAAGTTCGCATGCACGATCAACCATGTCCTTGATGTAGAGCAGATTATCGGCACCTGCCTCGGTCTCAGGCATCCTCTCGTTGATCTTTGCGACGTTCTGGAGGAACATCGCAGCCGACTCTTGGGATGAGTTGACGAAACCAGGACAGATCTCGTTCTCCACACATTTCGAGTACGCTCTCTTGATGTCAACGTACTCCAGGCTTTTCCCTCCGTTGCTTTTGCCAATCCAAATGGACTTGACCTCATAGAACGGGATCACGTCAAAGACCATGAATGTCCCATTTGCCGCGACTCCAGCTCCATACGGGTTGCACTGGGAATGTAGATGATCGCAATCGGATCCCCATCCCTTACGTTCCGTAGCGTCACCTTCGTTGCTACGTTCATCTCATCCCATGGAGCAAATGCTCCGAAGTGCAGTGCTAGCCTGTTCCCGCCATCGATTCCGCCGGGGACTAACCCACAGCGTACGATGCTTGGCAGGTTTTCCACATACGTCACATGGAATGCTCCTCCGAGAGTATCACCCATCCTTGCGGAATACCTATTTGCCAGTGCGGATGAGCTCATGAATCCAAAATCACTGTGACCAGTTGTGACTCGGATGCACCAAGGTCTGTACCATCCATCGCATCTGTTGAACATCCTGTCGATGTCGTCCCGGTCCAGGCCAGCTTTGGTCATTTCCTCCCTGGCCCCCTTCGTGTCATTCTGATTCATGATGCTAGGAAACCTTGCTGCCAGGACCTGAAATCTCGATTTCTTGTGTCCAGATTCCTGCCACTTGATCACCTCCATGATGCCCATGTATCGTTTCGCTCTCGAGGTTGTGGGTGGAAATACGTCGTTGTTCCGGTCGTTAATGACTGCGTCAATGTCGACCCATCCACCTTCGTCGCATCTGAAAACACTTCCTCGGCAATTGCCGATTTTGTGCCTGAGGACTCTGCATAGGTCGTGAGATAGCTGGTTTGCTTGATCTTTCGTAGCAAATACCGAGCGATCATCGCCAATCCTGCATAGTGGAGCGCCGTCAAAAGGAGCAACGCAAAAATTGACGCTCTTGCCAAGCTGCATCACATCCACCTGCTCAAGGTTGGCACCTTTGGGAAAGTACCTGGGGTCAACACTAGACGCATACGCCCATGGCATATACACGTTACTCACGTCGCCATACTTCGGGATGTAGCACGGAATGGTGTCGCATCCCAGCTCTAGCGTCTTCTTGAACGTCCTGTTGTCCCCGCACGGATTGCGAGTGAGGTCCACGCCACCGCATTGTAGCTCTCCTCCCTCAGCCGTGTCAGCCATCTCCACCAGGTTGATGGTATAGCTATACATTTCAATTGTTTCTTTCCCTGCTTGTCCTCCTCTCTTGCGTTCCTTGGACGTTGATGAGGACGGCTCCTCCGTATCCCCCATTTCTTCATCCGATGAAACAGGATCACTGCTGAGTAGTTCACGGATCTTCTTCATTGCCTTCTCATTCCCAGCAGCCTCTTCATAGTCCTTGCAGTCGCCGTCGTGGGCCAGGTTCGCGCACCTCATACAGATTCCCATTTCTCCCATGCACTTCTCCATTGAGACCAGGAATCCGAGTGCTGCTCTCCGCCCATCAATCACTCGCTGCTTCTTTTCTTCCTTCTCAGCGTTGGGTTGAGAGCTTCGGCTCGGGTCTGGTGCTTGACCAAGACCGTCACCTTCGCCCTCCGTTGCCTTTCTCTTGGACCCTTGGGCAGCAGGCTCAGTCATCAGGGATCGCGGATGTCTGGGCTTGATCTTGTTCATGATGTCCAACACTTCTTTCGTGGGCGCCCCGAGTTGTGCGGAAGGTTTATTCCGCTTTCGGTTCTGGCCCGCCGTGTGGCTCACGTTCCCGGCAAGGTGTCGTACAATTGATTGCTCGAACTCCCTCTTGATCTTCCATACATCCTTCCACAGCGGTAGTTCGTGCTGAAAGTACGACATCACCTCAAAGAATCCCAATATCATCTCGACGACGTCCCCCAAGGATTCCTCGTTTGAAGTCTGTCCCAGGAGGTCATACATCGTCCCCTGATCGAGCACGCTCTTGATCCAGGATGAATAGGCCACGTTGCCAAGATCCTTGTCTATCATGAAGATGGATGTCCTCTCCTCAACTCCCTCGGAATTCTTGCACATGACCACATCCCGGGATGCACACAATTGCTTCCCGTGACCGTTGTTGTAGAACTGTGCTGCCTGATCCACTGTCATGCTCACGAAACCCACGTGGGATAGCTCCTTCTTCAGCTTAGAATATGCGAGTTCCCGTATAATCGTGGTCATGGCCTGAACATTGTTGACGTCCACCATGAGGTTTTGAAGGTCAGGGATTGCTACCACGCATTCCGCGAAGAGCCGCGTATACAGCTTCTTCCCTTCGGTTGATCTCGCAATACCGTTCGTGTCCGCATTCCAGTTCGCGCAACAGTTCACGCAAGAAGTGGGATTGAATTTCGAGTTCGGTCCGAGCACCTTCGACTTGTTCACCTGCATTTCTCTAACGCAAAGTTCGCAGATCAACCCACTGAGCTCTGTGACCGAATACCATCGAAGACGTTGATCACTGACATCGGTGTTCCCAAACGCATCTTGTCCGCCGTGTCCTTCTTCCTGCTGTTCTTGTTTTCGCTTTGATTGTGCAGTGAAGGTCGGCTTGTACTCAAATTTCACCTTCGACTCCTCCATGTTCTTCGGGATGTTGAATCGAAGGTCGGGCTCGTTTATGCACGTCTCCTCCAGCTCACGCACAAACGCGTTGCTTGGTGCGATCACATCGATGGATTTCTCCACCAATAATCGCTTCAGGAGGAAATGTTGCAGGTTCGAGCTCCCAGGGATCTTGTAGTTCTTACCTGTGAGCGCGTGGGCTACGCGCCACAGGCGATCATTCTCGGTCACCAACGCGCCTGCCGCCTTGCAGATCTCGCTGACCTTATTGGCGATCGTCCCCAAGTCCCCTCTTCCTCCATGGAAAGCTACATCGCGATTCACGCACACCACGACCAGGCCCTTGCATGTGTTGACGAGGTCGGATATCGCCTTTTGCAAGGAGTCAATGATGGGATTGGCGGTCACCTGCCACCCACACCCTCTCATGCACACCCAATCATAGAGCGACATCCAAATGTGCACCGACACAGGTGAGTCATCCATGTCTCGCCTCCGTCGCTCGACAATGAGCTTTTCCAGCTTCTGTAATCGGGAGATAATACTCATCGTATCATTGGGCGAGGAGACTTGCTCACTCGACCCATAGTATGATCTCTCTTCGATATTTGTCCACCCCTGTTCGTTGACCATCATTTGGAAGGTCTTCGTGCTCCCTTTCGAGTTGACAGCCCTCAGGGGCCAGTCCAGGACCAAGAAGCTCTTCTTCTGGATCATCATATCGCGAATCGTTGCCTCACCAATGGGGCCCCTTTTCTGTTTCTTGATAATCCGGTTCAACTGTCCAGGTGCGTTGTCCGGGTTCTTCTCCGCCTGGATCAACGCGTTGATGGCTTTGGCGCCCGGAAGGCGTCCAGTAATCAAGCATCCTGTTTGGGCACACATGAAAGCATACAGCTGAAGCCATGCCGCATTCCCCTTCCCAACGTAGGAAAGAATAATCTTCTCCGCGCTGGTCTTCTCCTCGAAATGCAATAGCGAAGAGGTCAGGCATCTCAGCATACACTCCCAATAGGTCGCGCTCTTCCCTTCTGCAAGACACGGCCCAAATACAGTTTGTATGATTGGGTATCCTGTGTTGTTGTCTATGTTGAACTTCACATTGACAGTCGCGCCGCTCAGAGTAATACCCCCCTCGAATGAGGTGTATGTGTCGTGTCCAGCAGTTGGGTTGATGATTGTCCATCTGTCATCATCACCACCGGAGTTCATGCGGAATATGGAGTCGATGATCTCGTTGTCGATCTTGACGGCATCGCTAGCATGCGACCCCCCACTTGACGCTCCCTGCTGGGGGACTGGCCCACCAGAGGTTTGGCTCCTTTGCCCGGAGCTTGACGCCGACTTCTGCTGTCGCCCCGTCTTCTGCGGCGGTTCCGTCTTCGATGAGCCCATCACCCACCACGTCGGCTCCTCTCCGATCACAAAGTCCTCGGGGTACCTATCCAGTTCCCTCTCGGCTTCGTGAATGGTGCAGTAGTGGTTCTGGTAGAAGTCGATCATGACGTCCTTCTCGGCTTTCTTTTCGATCTCCTTCAGCCAGCTTACCCACTTGCGCCGATCTTGGTTCTCAGCGGCCCTGTCAGCCGCGTGTGGCGCCAAACTGATGGAGTTGATGTTCATCGCAGGCAGCTTTGATTCGTAGATCATGTCGATGCACCACAGGAAGTTCCTGGCGCACTCGACCTCTCGATAGAGTTCCTTCAGCTCATTCTTGTCTTGACGGAAATAAGCTGTGTACGACTGATCCCTAGCATGCCTTTCACCGAGCAATGGCTGCAACCTCCTCATGATGAAGGAAACGCACATAAGCGAGTTGATTGCCCCGATGCACGCGTCAGAGATGTCACTGGGGGTTGACCCACAGATCATCCAGCGCAAAAGATTGTGCTGGCTGGCTTCTTCATCTCTTCTCAGCGCATATGCGAGGTTCTTCATCGATGCATGCAGCTCATTCTGGTAGATCAACCCAAGATCCCAATTCTTCTGGTAGTCGTCCTTTGCGCCACGACCGTAGAAGTCGAGCTTGGGGGCCTTGATCACGCTCAACGTGAATACTTTCCCCCAGTTTCGATCTCTGAATTTCGAAATTCTCCGATCGTGCCTCTCAAACTCCGCAGTTGTCTGGAACTCCTCGGAGCTCCTCCACCTTCTCGACGACGAGGCTCTAGTTGGCTCATCGCTGATGAACTCTTTGTATACCTCCCCGACCTGGGTGTCCTGGTGGAATGCTGCTTTGAACGACCGTTCCTCGTTGTCTTCGGCCACACCTGATGCGAGATCCCAGATGTCCGTGATTGATCTCAGCATATCTGTCCCTTCTATGCAGTACTTGGTGACGTTGAGCAATTCAGGGTTCTTCTCTAGCAGCGATGCCTCACCGCAAAGTTGGTTCAGCGCCGCCACGATCTTCTTCCCCTTGCTACAGAATTCCCTCCAACCAAGCATACATTCGTCAGCAGACAGTTGTCCGAAAACTTTGCTGATAAATTCTAACGCAACCCTCATGGATTGCCCTTCTCCTTTCATCATTCCGCGGCACTTGGCAGAATAATACGCTGAGTAGGCATAGATAGCAGGGACGCCAATGTCCTCGATCCACTTTACGCACATGCCCAGGTCGCTGCCCATCTCCATCCTCTTGGGGATTCTTCTGCCCTCCTCGATGGCGTTCTTCACGAGGTTCCCCAAGAATATTGCCGCTTGTCTGGATTTCCCAACAGGCACGCAGAAGAACTCATTCGTATTGACGACGGTCGGATTGGCAGTCATCTTGATGATGTTCTCCAGAACCAGGAAA
Organism: Effrenium voratum; assembly: GCA_963377175.1. Lineage (NCBI taxonomy): Eukaryota > Dinophyceae > Suessiales > Symbiodiniaceae > Effrenium > Effrenium voratum. The sequence goes on along the minus strand of CAUJNA010000693.1, from coordinate 147,664 downwards.
GCCCAAAATAAGCAGCTGCAAATAAAGCCACGGAATTGTCCCAATACGATCCCAGTTTCAGATTGAGGTGACGAACTGGTCCAACTCCTCTTTGAAACTTGGGGTTCGGGACTGGCCCAGCTCCCCGTTGTCACCAGAGGTTCGGGACTAACCCAGCTCCTCGGTGGTTCAGTCGGGGTGGTGCAACTTTCACACGCAGTAGCTTGATGCTTCCGCGATCTCCCTCGCGTAATACAAGCAAGAGCGAGTTTCAATGGTGCCGGTTGGAGGCACTTTGCTCGAGCACGAAAACGGCGGAGGATCACACCCACAATTAACGATGTGTACAACTGGGTTTCTTTGGTTTCACGACCGGCACAAGGTCCATGCTCATGATTTCCATTGCATTTCTTAGACAACGAGCTACCAAGGTCAAAATTCCATGAAACAACTCTCCATGGTTTCTTGATTGGCATGGGTTTCTTAGCATACCTTTGCTTCAAGCCATAGCGACACCCATCAAACTCATGACTAATGCCATCATGAACAACCTCATGCAGTCTCTCATCCTTCCAGTAATCCAATAATCGCAACTTCCAGGCAACTCAAACAAAATCGCAGCTCGTTTCGTCATGGCATGCCGTTTGATTTCAACGAACCGTTCAAACAATCTCCAAAATTCCCTTTGTTTGGCCTCGATTTTCTCTGCGGTGTCAATTCCGCGAGTCTTGTTGAGGCGTGCCCATGATGATCCCCCCGTGCAAGGCCCGGCGAAGAACAACAAATCGGAAGGTTTGGTAAGCACATGTCTGGCGATTCTCCCCCCGTACTCGCTCAGTAAGTCATCGACCAGGGTTACGGCGACGACCTGCGGCCCGTTATGACGGGCAAGGGCAGTGAACCAGTTACGCGGTTCGGAACACGCCATTAGCACAATGGGCCGAGCCAAGTCAACACTGTATAAAGTGACGACTGTGCGAGTTCTCATACCAGGAAGCGAGACATGCACCGGAGCGCTAAGCACACCACCGTCATGTTTAACCATCGCGAGTTCAATACCCGGCGCTAACTGTGGTTTGTGCTTCACCGCAATGCGATACGGAACAAAACAACGACCAGGGACAAGCTGCTCGTGATTGATATGCAGACAACGCATAAGCAGCTTCAACCGGAGCAAAGTTTCCAAGGCAAGGTCGTTGACGCATTTTAATTCAATGCGCTCGTTCGACAGTTCTTCAACGAATGCGGCCAGCACGGACTGCATGTCAACATCCCCGGACCCGACGTGAATTGGTCGTGGTCGTGGAGATCGTTCCCGCGCCGGTACAGCAACCGGTACGGGATGAAACTGCCAAACTGCGCGTTCAACCCATCCATCAATCCGCACACACTGCAACCCAGGGTCAACCCTATCCTCGACCTTGAGCCATGACCCGTTCTTCAGAAACCAAGTGGAACGAAGCCACTTGCTCCCGAACGGTGTCATAACCGCGAGTGGAGGTTTCACACGCATCAATCTGGGTCCCTTGGCAACGACAACCGGATCATGCCCTTCATGTTCATGCAATCCCTCCTTGGACGTCAATCCGGACCACCAAAGATCCGGGGGCGTGATCGGAATGTGTGTGTACGGAAATGTGGGAACTCCGTCAACTGTTCCCGAAGCAGTCTGCATGGTCCCTTTTATGGGATCACACGTGGGTGTGAGCGCCTTGAGGGTATCCGGGTCAGACAGCAAGCTCGGGTCAAGCAGACCAATCTGCAAACATGCATGTTTCCACTTGCGTCCATCATTGAACGCCTTGGTGTAGATGTCAGCCGCCATTCTGTCGGTGACCTCATACGCCAAATACATGTAATCACGTGTGAACATCTCATGCATCCACGAAATGCTAACACCATGGCTTCTCTCTAGGTGGCGCATCGTGGGGTTTCTCCCCGATCGCACGACACCGATCATAGCCTTGTTATCGTCATAGAACACAAAGTTCGGTGACTTCTTGAGAATCCGCTCTAACAATTTTAGAGCGGGCATACCCATCGATCTCATGGCAACATCGGCCGCAACTATTTCGGCCTCGGGAGTGGAATGACTCACACAACCCTGTCTTTTGGAGCTGCCAGACAACGGAAACCGGGTATTGGGCCCTTGTATATTCAAGTGTCCACCAGAGGTGGAACGTAGCGAGTCAACGCATCCTGCAAAGTCAGCGTCCGCATACAAGGCCAAGTGCACATCATCCATGGGGTCTCCGACCCAACCGACCATGCGCCAATGTTTAGTATGATGCACATAGCACATCAAATGATGCAAACCCCGATCATCGGAGTCAGTCCACCTGTGCACATTCCGTGCTAGGCGATTCACTTGCCGCAACAAATCGAAGCGAGCAATCCGCGCACCGTACAGCAACTTCATTAGTACGCTAGCGGCATGCGGAGCAAGGTGTCCACGCACGGGCTCCTTCATGGCCAACTCAGGAGTCCCTCCCCGCTGGTCCGGCACTGTGGCAGAACCGTCGGTGGGCACAAGATTGTTACACCAATTGCACACGACTGACGGCCCCTCTTTGGCAGGCTTCCGTGAGACGTGATTCTTTGTTTCTTCATGCAACTCAGGAGTGACAACCTTATTCAACTTTACATCGCCCGCCACCTCAAGATAGCGGTCGACACAGGAACGTAGGAACTGTTCCATGTCATAGGTCACCGTTGTTACGCGGTGTCCGTTCCCGAGAGTGACGTTTCCCTTGCTTTGGTTACAACCAAGGTACATGTCAAGTCCAGTCTCGGGCTCGATCTTCAAACGTGTACGCAACATGCTCCATCCTTGGGCAAGGTTCTTTTGTGGCCCTGCCATTTTGAAGTCGTCGACATACACAACCAGAACAAGCTGGAGCTTTTCATGAATGTACACTGACGGCCATTCTTCGCCGATGGGTTCAAAACCAACGGCACGCACCGATTCATCACAGTGCTGCTCCCAGAATGTTCCCGCATCTGGGTGTCCGTACAGCGCCTTCCTCAACGGGACGACTGGTCTTCTGTACTTATCCCATTTGCATTCACTTGGCACAGCCTCCGGTGGCAATTCAATCCAACACGGCGTGCCTCTCAAGGTGGCCTGGATGTACGCTTGAACAGCGTCGGCCATCTGCACATCCCAACCATCATGACAACCCAAAAAATCCGCCCAACGCGAGGCCTCAAACGAAGCAGGAGAGTTCCCCAAGTCTTGAAACATCGCAGCTTCAAAGCTTTGATTCTTCACTTGGTTCCCAGCAACACGCCTCTACCCTTGAACTTCCTCTTAGGATCACCAACAGGCAACTGTGAGTGCTTTTCAACGCAAATACCATGTGCGCGAGCCATGTGTATCTCTTCTCCTTTCGCTTTTGCCTCCTTGGCCACAGCGTCATATTCACGCACTGCGCCAAGATCGAAGACGCCCTGGTCGATTAATCCCGACCATTCTTTCTTCATCGATGCCAACGCATCAGGGTTGGTCAGCATTTCTTTCCGGCCAACCGGTCTGGACACTAAAGCGTCGAAGAATCGTACAACCTTCACGGCCTTCTCTCTGTGCTGTATTCGCTCAGAAGTCACGCACGGCATCGATGGGTACTTCTTGGCTTCACCGTCTTCGCCTATCGCAGGCATCGCGAGTGGCACTTTTCCAGAAACTACCTCAGCAGACTCCTCCCATTCATGCCAGGTAAGATCCGTCGATTCGTCGACCGTTGGATCTGTCCCCGATGTCGTCTCAGCTTCGTCTTTCTGACGCTCAATGACTGATGCAACCGCCGTCGTCCAATTTGGAGTCGACTTTGATCGCTCCTCTGACTTGAACTTCCAGGCATAAATTACTACCAGACACTCAAATTCTTTGTCAAGCTGAACGTTTCGTCTCAAGACGTCTTGGGATTGCTTGGAATCCATGAGAACAACCACTCCGTCAGCAGGATTTACAACAATCCTGACCCAATCAAGCTCAGCCAAGTGTTTCCCATCCATTGGGTTCTTGATCTTTGATATGTTCTTCCGCAATCCCCAATTGTACTGCCATTCAACTCCACCCCAGCGGTTTCGAAGCATCGCTCGAATTCTCTTACCACCGGGCATCTGCAATGTCTGTGCCTCTGCCGGCGCAGAAATCTCAGATTCTTTACTCTTGGGATCTTCTTTCTTCTTCTTGCCACCACCCTTCACCTCGGCCTTCTCTTCCTCAGAGTAGTACTTTCTCATCATTGCCCATTCATCGGGAGTGTATTCTGGAGGTCTCGTCGTCTTCATTAGCCTGAATCCATCTTTCCCGACAGGATATGGTCTCCCGGCCTTATCGATCTTCACCTCCTTACCATCATCATTGACGTACGTGATGCCATCCCCAGGTAGTCCGGCTGACACATGTGGAAGGTCGGGCTTCTTAACTTCTTCATCGCCCTTGGCATGTCCATCTCCTTTCCCTCTTGATGAGCTTGGTCTAGCGTCCTTTTCTTCTACATGGTCCCCCCGACCTCCGACAAGTACTTCCGGACCATCGTCAAGCAGCAGACCAGCGATCTGATCGACCTCGTCGTCGAGCAGTCGCTTCTCGTCACTCTGCAATAGCTCAGGCTCGTAGTCCTCATCTTCGATCAGGCGGTCACGTGCATCCAGACCGATTGCATCGACGGACATCTCAATCCCTTCCAAAGTCTTGTTGGCAGCCTTGTACTTCTGTTGTATTGGGAATGTCAGAGGAGACTTCAGAATCATCCTCTCCGTTTGATGCGGCATTCTCAATCGAGGTGGAACCTTTGCTTTCTTGATGTTCAGCTCTGCACCCGCAAACGCAGTGAGTGCCCAAGCGCGGTACTTGTTTGCCCAATGCATCCCGGTGCTCAACACGTATCCAGCAAATATACCAGTTTCCCCTCTTGGTTCGAACTTCTCCCTCTTCTCCCCTCGTGCTTCACTCGGCTTGAAGTCTACCAGCGCACCAAAAGGTATCTTCTCGCCTTTGAACTCCTCGCCGTGCAGCCTCATCCAAGCACTCGACCCATTTACTTTCAATGTTCATGAGATGGCATAGAGTGGTGATGGCCTGCACCCAGTAGCACGTGGGTAGGCCGGCATGCACAAGACAAGCCGAAGTCTGGTCAATGATGAATTGGTTTGTTCTTTCAGCGAGGGAATTATTCTGCGGTCGTCCAGGCAGCGATAGGTCGTGGTTCAGCTTCAGCTCCACGCACGCATTGATCAGTTCTGGGCCATCATCCGAATATACCTGCTTGATCTTCCTCCTCCCGCAGAAGTGCTTGATAGCCCTGACGACGGAGTCAGTGTCTCTTCTCGCGGTTGGATAAGCCATGATAATTCCGGTATATATGTCCCGAATACTGAGCGCATACCTGCCTTCCACTTCATGATCTCCTGATGCCGTCACAAAGTCGAACGTCACCAAGTCCCCGAACGTCTTTACCTCCCTCTTGAAGGCTCCCGTTCGTGATCTGAAGTGTCTCATCTTTGCCTTGACGCATGACTCGCAGAAAGGATTTCGGTACCTGTGTGTAAGCAAATGAGCGATGGAGTTGGCGTCCCTCTTGAGGACTCCCACTTTCCTCTTTATTGATGATCCTTCGTACACATCAACTTCAATTCCGGCATCTGGATCATCCTCATCAACCTCTTCCTCGTGAGCTTCGGCATCACCATGTCGATGTGGGACTGACCCAACATCTACAGGTATTTCCTCGGCTACGGGAGGCGGACGTACTGGACCGGCTCCTCCGGGTGGTCCGAAGTCGAACGCACCGTCATGGTGTTCGCCCTCGACCTCTGCGGATTCACCGACAGCGGCGGGTGTGACTTCGTTGTCATCGTCGCCTTCCTGATCTGCCTCATCGTTTGTTACCATTGCCAATACTTCCGAAAAGTGCTCCTTGAGGTCGTCTATCGTAGGGCGATGCCTGTTGCTCCGAAGCTTACCATCACTCACGAGGTATGGGATGTCGTCCTTGACCTGCAAGTGCACGAATCCCTGCTTTGGAGTAACCATAAAAGGTAGTTTACCAGGCATCCAGTGAAATGCATAACCCATCTTCATGCACCTCCTCCCTACTGACAACACCGTAGGTGTTTCATCCAATACGTGCGGCTCGACAGTCTCGTCCAATTCGTCCACGACTATCTTGGCCACGTCGGATGTGGAAGTGGAACCATTCGCGGTCTGGAACACAATCTCATCATCGTCTTTCACAATGTCGACACCCAGGCTCTTTGCCTTGGCTCGTCCGATGAGATCATGACCACATCCGGTGTCCATCAACCATTTCACCCGTTTACTGATGCACGTTGACATGGCGAAAACGTTCTTCGGCAAACCATGCTGCTTCTTCCAGTCAACGGCCGACTCTCTGATTTCGTCCTTGTTCTGATCATATTCAAACATTATGCTGCTCTCCTTGGTCACTGGGAAGTAGTGTCTCTTGTATATGTCATCTACCACCTCTCTCAGTATTCTCGCCCTTATCAATGATCGTTGGACTTGATCACTGCTCTTGAACTTCTTCTCGTCGACGTACACGTGCTGATAAGGCTCATTCTCATTGTCTTCATAACCGTACCATTCCCCTTTTCGTTCCCATTGCCTTCTCTCGTCTTCGAGATAGGTGATCTCTCCATTCTCGTCGACATCGAGTACTTCCTTGAACCATACCATTTTCTCGATGATCTCGGACTCGCCAGACCATCTTGATGATTCGCTCATCGCGTCGTCATCATGCTCGTGGTAGACAGTCTCGGCTTCATCCGGCTCGACCTGGTCAACGTCCTTGTTAAAGCTGACCTTCCCCGCAGGAGCCGATTGCTTCAGGACTATCGCAGGCATCGCGATGGCCCTTCTTGCAATAGCTGGCGCTGCGGCCTTGGCAGCAGCTTTCGGCTTGGCTTGTGCCTTGTCGCTTGACGTTGCCGGAGCTGAATTGTTCTTGATGAGCTCGTGCCTATACTTGCAGGCACCCCCTCTGTCGCACTTTCCCTTCTGGAACGCGAAGCATGCTCCATCATCCCTCTTTGGTGACGATGATCTGGATTTGGACTTACCTTTTCCTTTCCCTTTGGACATGTTCTCCAGTTTGTGCTCCGTCTTCTTGCTGTGGGAAAATGTGCATTCATTCCCTTTCACGCATCCCTTCGCCGATTTGAAGTGATACCAACAGGGGTTATCTTTGCCTCCGCCCGGACTCTTGCCTCTGTCGCTGGCACCGTCGGACTTGCCGTTCTTGCCAGCGTGGCCCTTTGCTTTGGCCTTTGGGAGTACAGGAGCAGCATCAGGTCCACCGGGTTTCCCCTTTCTGCCTTTGCCGCCCTGGTTCTCCTGTTTGCCAGTGGCTGGGGCTGCATCTCTGCCGCCCGACTTCATCATCGACTTGACCGATCTCTCCTTCATGTCAAGCATCAGGTCCTCCCGATCCGCCTTGATCTGATGGTCGATCAATGCCAACAAGAATTCGTACGTCATTTGAGGATGCTTGTCCGGCAGTCTATGGTAGGCATTGAGCCCGAATTCCATCTTCTTGCTCCCCTTGATCTTCCTGTAGAGGATATCTCTGAGAGCCAATTTACTGGGTCTGTCCTCGCTCCTCATCTTTAGCAGCAAATCATACCACTTGTTCCTGAACATAACCAAGTTCTTGTCTCCAGGAAAGTCAAGGTTGAATAGGTGCTCGATGTGGTAGACAAGATCCGTTCTATCAGACGTTCTGAATGATTGCATAACCAATGCCACCAACTCTCGTCCCTTCACGATCACCCCTTGTTGATGTCGTAGTTCCGAGTGTCGCGTAGCGTCGAGGTACACGTCTTTGGCTTCGTCAGGTGCTTGTTTCAACATATTCTGCATGCCCATGGCCATCTTGATATCTATCGTAGCAAATCTGTCGCCACCTGAATCGCTAAGCATATTCAGGTCTGGGTTTAACCCAAGAGCTTGTTCCAACCATTTTGTCCATGTGTCGGTATCTGGATCTGCGCATGCGCTCAGAACATTCATCAGCAGTTGCATCTTCCAGTTATCAAGTTGGTGGATCTTTGGCCAAGCGGGAATAGACACCCTCTCGGCTTCTTTCCTCGAGATCCTCGGTCTTTCGTTCTTGACCTCTCGATCACCCTTCGATCTTCTGCGCCTCCTCCGTGTTCGATTGTCATCTTCTTCCTCTTCCTCTTCCTCATCTTCTTCGTCCTCCTCGTCATCGTCGTCCTCGTCCTCATCATCGGGTGGGTCATCCGGAGGTCCTCCTCCGCCACCTGTGAGGCTCAACTGACGTCGACTTGCTCCCTGCCTATTCCCATTAGGCGAGAATCCACCGTAATCCAATGGGGGTGTAGTACCGTTGTTTCCCCTCCATCACCACCACCAGTCGTAGTAGTGGATTGTGGGACGTGCCCAACAACCCCTTGCATCTGGGATAGGTGTACATCGATCATTGGATCACCAAAGGACGGAAAGAGAATCGAACCTGGCATTAGCGACGAATTAGGGGTCAGATTTGAAGACGATGACGGGACTAATCCAGCCACCCTCTTGTCTACCCTATTCGAATTAGCTTGGGGTCCTCCCTCAGCGCGCTTCACTACTGCTCGTTCACGATGTCCATCTTTACTGCTAGAGGCTTCCTGTGTCTCCAGCTTCTTGAGTGCACGTAGTTCCTCATTGTCAGCATCGAGTTGACGAACAAAACTCTCTTCCTGCTTGAGTGTCGCCTCCCTTTCCTTCAGTTGTCCCTGAAGCTCGTGCATTTCCTCAAGGTACTCATCATACACTCCCTTGGCTGTCAATCTCCAGTACTCAGCCTCCTTCGACTTCTCGTCCATCGTGCACCGTTCTTCTTGTTTTGCTTCTTTGACCTGGGCTAACTCCAAGATCGCATCTTGACGATGACCACCCTCGACAGCAATCATCTGGTCCTTCATCGACACGTCGGATTCATACTGTTTGACGATCTCTTCCTTCTCGCGAAGCAAGCAATCTGCTCTCTTTGATTCCTGTTCCGCGAACACTGTAACGTCGTTCAGTCTCGCCATCAGCTGGTCCCTGGAGTCCTCCATAGAGTACGTCTCGGGGCGCTTGACGAGTGCGTGCTCCAACTGTGATTTCAGACTTTGGACCATCTCCTCCTCGTTGAACTTCTCGATAGATGTAGACGATTCGATGCCTCTGATCTGTTGCTGATAAACTGATATTTGTTGTGAAGCTTCACGGTGTATCTGATTTGCATGTATAGCTGATTCCTGCGCGGCCGACTTCTCGCTTGCCATGTAGGATTTCATCACTGCAATCTCCCGCTTCTGCTCCATAATAGTTCCTTCAGCTTGTCTCATCTGTTGCATTATAACATTCGACTCCATGTCTTTCTTTTCCCCGTACTGAAATGCGTTCATTTCCACCTTGCGCATCTGTTGGGCTTCCTCCTCAAACTTGCGCCATGCCTCAGCCATGTGGTGTTGGTGGTGACTCACTAGATGTCCCGACTGCTTGCTGGCAATCTCGCATCGTCTCTCCAGCTCCTGGATCCGGATGGTGCTTCCATAGTCTTCTTGATGAAGATTCGCCATCGCTGCCGACATTTCATCAAGTGTCTTTTGATATTCCCCGATCTCCATCTCCATCTTGTTCTTTTCTTTAATCGCGGCGCGAAACTCAGCACTGGTGGGTGATTTTGACCTCCCACCTTTTGATGTTGACCTCACGCCCTTCTGCGACGTCCGTGGTGTCGCAGGCGAAGATGATGATCTTCTCGGTGGGGATTCTCTTTGCTTCGACTCCTGATGAACATCGATCTGCTTCCATGATCTTGTGGGAGTGGATATGTCGCTGAATAGCGCGGATCCTCCGCTCCCAGGTTCATCCTGTGAATCTGCGATCATATCCATCACCGCAGGAAGAGCCATCAATCCATTGGATCCCTCTGAGCTGCTGTTCCCAAGTACTGCCCAAAAGTTGCAGTACTTGGGCTCGCTGAAGATGCCATTGTACTGTGTAGGTTATTGTTCCTTTACTGTCCCTGTACCCGCAATAAACCAGCTGTCTCTCTGTCCAGTGTAGAGCTTGTCGTTACGGCTGATAACTTGTCAAGAGACGGCAAGGTGACGTCCCGTGGGACGCTGTGCACCGAACCCTCCAGCTGTAATACCAACCACGTAGAAAGGTGTATACGGTCAATGCCGTTATAGCCGAACCCGTGTAACCGTTGTAAGGGAGAAGGAATAATAGTTACAACAGTGGTCCTGACAAATGCAGCGCAGGCGAAGTGTTTTCCGCTCTCAATGCCGATCACGTGTGAACGCAGCTACACATCAGATCTTGAACCTCAATTGTGTCTTGAGCCAAATGGCGATCAATGGAACTCGGTAAGCAACACTATAACACAGACCTCAGAACTGCTTCCCAATTTAGGCACGGGGCCTAGAGGGTTTTAACAGGACCCAACATGAATTGGTCGTGGTCGCGGAGATCGCTCCCGCGCCGGCACAGCAACCGGGACGGGGTGAAATTGCCAAACTGCGCGTTCAACCCACCCATCAATCCGTTCACATTGCAACCCAAGATCAACCCTGTCCTCAACCTTAAGCCATGACCCGTTCCTCAGAAACCAAGTGGAACGAAGCCACTTGCTCCCGAATGGTGTCACAACCGCGAGTGGAGGTTTCACACGCATCAGTCTGGGCCCTTTGGCAACAACAACCGGATCATGTCCTGCATGCTCATGCAATCCTTCTTTAGATGTCAGGCCGGACCACCACAGGTCCGGGGGCATGATCGGAATGTGTGTGTACAGAAATGTGGGAACTCCGTCAACTGTTCGCGAAGCAGTCTGCATGGTCCCTTTTATGGGATCACACGTGGGTGTGAGCGCCTTGAGGGTATCCGGGTCAGACAGCAAACTCGGGTCGAGCAGACCAATCTGCAAGCATGCATGTTTCCACTTGCGTCCATCATTGAACGCCTTGGTATAGATGTCAGCCGCCATTCTGTCGGTGACTTCATACGCCAAGTACGTGTAATCACGTGTGAACATCTCATGCGTCCACGAAATGCAAACACCATGGCTTCTCTCAAGGTAGCGCATCGTAGGGTTTCTCCCCGACCGCACGACACCGATCATAGCCTTGTTATCGTCATAGAACACGAAGTTCGGTGACTTCTTGAGAATCCGCTGCAACAATTTAAGAGCAGGCATACCCATGGCTCTCATGGCAACATCGGCCGCAACAATTTCGGCCTCAGGAGTTGAGTGACTCACACAACCCTGTCTTTTCGAGCTGCCAGACAACGGAAATCGCGTATTGGGTCCTTGTATATTCAAGTGCCCACCAGAGGTGGAACGCCATGATTCAGGCGCACATCGTCCATGGGGTCTCCGACCCAACCGACCATGCGCCAATGTTTCGTATGATGCACATAACACATCAAATGGCGCAAACCCCGATCATCGGAGTCAGTCCACCTGTGCACATTTCGTGCCAGGCGATTCACTTGCCGCAACAAATCGAAGCGGGCAATCCGCGCACCGTACAGCAACTTCATTAGTACGCTAGCGGCATGCGGAGCAAGGTGTCCACGCACGGGCTCCTTCGTGGCCAACTCAGGAGTCCCTCCCCGCTGGTCCGGCGCTGTGGCAGAACCGTCGGTGGGCACAAGATTGTTACACCTCTTTTTGCAGGCTTCCGTGAGACGTGATTCTTTGTTTCCTCATGCAACTCAGGAGTGACAACCTTATTCAATTTTACATCGCCCGTACATCAAGATAGCGGTCGACACATGAACGTAGGAACTGTTCCATGTCATAGGTCACCGTTGTGACGCGGTGTCCGTTCCCGAGTGTGACGTTTCCCTTGCTTTGATTACAACCCAGGTACATGTCAAGTCCAGTCTCGGGCTCAATCTTCAAACGTGTACGCAACATGCTCCATCCCTGGGCAAGGTTCTTCTGTGGCCCTGCCATTTTGAAGTCATCGACGTACACAACCAGAACAAGTTGGAGCTTTTCATGAATGTACACTGATGGCCATTCCTCACCGATGGGTTCAAAGCCAACGGCGCGCACCGATTCATCACAGTGCTGCTCCCAAAATGTTCCCGCATCAGGATGTCCGTACAGTGCCTTCCTCAGTGGAACAACTGGCCTCCTGTACTTACCCCAATTGCATTCACTCGGCACAGCCTCAGGTGGCAATTCTATCCAACATGGCGTGCCCCTCAGTGTGGCCTGAATGTACGCTTGCACAGCGTCGGCCATCTGCACATCCCAACCATCATGACAACCCAAGAAGTCCGCCCAGCGCGAGGCCTCAAACGAAGCAGGAGAGTTCCCCAGGTCTTGAAACATCGCAGCTTCAAAGCTTTGATTCTTCACTTGGTTCCCCAGCAACACGCCTCTACCCTTGAACTTTCTCTTGGGATCGCCAACAGGCAACTGTGAGTGCTTTTCAACGCAAATACCATGTGCGCGAGCCATATGTATCTCTTCCCCTTTCGCTTTTGCCTCCTTGGCCACAGCATCATATTCTCGCACTGCACCAAGGTCGAAGACGCCCTGGTCGATTAATCCCGACCATTCTTTCTTCATTGATGCCAGGGCATCAGGGTTGGTCAACATTTCTTTTCGGCCAACCGGCCTGGACACCAATGCGTCGAAGAATCGAACAACTTTCACGGCTTTCTCTCTGTGCTGTATTAACTCAGAGGTCACACACGGCATCGATGGGTATTTCTTGGCTTCGCCGTCTTCTCCTATCGCAGGTAACGCGAGCGGTACTTTTCCTGAGACCACCTCAGCAGACTCCTCCCATTCGTACCAGGTAAAATCCGTCGGCGTATCACCCGCAGAATCCGTCCCTGATATCAATTCAGCTTCGTCTCTCTGACGCTCAATGACTGATGCAACTGCCTTCGTCCAATTTGGAGTCGACCTCGATCGCTCCTCAGATTTGAACTTCCAGGCGTATATTACTACCAGACACACAAACTCTTTCTCAAGCTGAACATTTCGTCTCACGACATCTTGGGATTGCTTGGAATCCATGAGGACAACCACTCCGTCAACAGGATTTACAACTATCCTGACCCAATCAAGCTCAGCCAATTGTTTCCCATCCTGTGGGTTCTTGATCTTTGACACGTTCTTCCGCAATCCCCAATTGTACTGCCATTCAACTCCACCCCAGCGGTTTCGAAGCATTGCTCAAATTCTCTTACCACCGGGCATCTGTAATGTCTGCGCCTCTGCTGGTGCAGAAATCTCAGATTCCTTACTCTTGGGTCCGCCTTTCTTCTTCTTGCCACCACCCTTCACCTCGGCTTTCTCCTCCTCGGTGTAGTATTTCCTCATCATTGCCCATTCATCAGGAGTGTGTTCTGGAGGTCTCGTTGTCTTCATTAACCTGAAGCCGTCCTTCCCAACGGGATACGGTCTTCCGGCCTTGTCGATCTGCCATCCCCAGGTAGTCCAGCTGACACATGTGGAAGGTCGGGCTTCACAACTTCCTCATCGCCCTTGGCATGTCCATCGCCTTTCCCTTTTGACGAGCTCGGTCTAGCATCCTCTTCTTCTACATGATCCCCCCGATCTCCGACAAGCATCTCCGGACCTTCGTCAAGCAGTAGACCAGCGATCTGATCGACCTCATCGTCAAGCAGTCGCTTTTCGTCACTCTGCAGTAACTCGGGCTCGTAGTCCTCATCCTCGACCAGGCGATCACGTGCATCCAGACCGATTGCATCGACAGACATCTCAATTCCCTCCAATGTTTCATTGGCAGCTTTGTACTTCTGTTGTATTGGAAATGTCAGAGGTGACTTGAGGATCATCCTCTCCGTCTGATGTGGCATTCTCAATCGAGGTGGAACCTTTGCCTTCTTGATGTTCAGCTCCGCACCCGCAAACGCAGTGAGGGCCCAAGCCCGATACTTGTTCGCCCAATGCATCCCGGTACTCAATACATACCCAGCAAATATACCAGTTCCCCCCTTGGCTCGAATTTCTCCCTCTTCTCCCCTCGTGCTTCGCTCGGCTTGAAGTCCACAAGCGCACCAAAAGGTATCTTCTCGCCTTTGAACTCCTCACCATGCAGCCTCAACCAAGCGCTTGATCCATTCACCTCTTCGACGTTCATCAGATGGCACAGCGTGGTGATGGCCTGCACCCAGTAGCACGTGGGTAGACCGGCATGTACAAGCAGGCCGAAGTCTGGTCAATGATGAATTGATTTGTTCTCTCAGCAAGGGAATTGTTCTGTGGTCGTCCGGGCAAGGACAGGTCGTGGTTCAGTTTCAATTCTACGCATGCGTTGATCAGTTCTGGACCATCGTCCGAGTACACCTGCTTGATCTTCCTCCTCCCGCAGAAGTGCTTGATGGCTCTGACAACGGAGTCAGTGTCCCTTCTCGCAGTTGGATAAGCCATGATAAGCCCGGTATATATGTCTCGAATGATGAGCGCATACCTGCCTTCCACCTCATGGTCTCCTGATGCCGTCACGAAATCGAACGTCACCAGGTCCCCGAACGTCTTTACCTCCCTCTTGAAGGCTCCCGTTCGTGATCTGAAGTGTCTCATCTTTGCCTTGACGCACGATTCACAGAAAGGGTTTCGATACCTGTGGGTAAGCAAGTGAGCAACGGAGTTGGCGTCCCTCTTGAGGACTCCCACTTTCCTTTTGATCGATGACCCTTCGTACACATCAACTTCGATTCCAGCATCTGGATCATCCTCATCAACCTCTTCCTCGTTAGCTTCGGCATCACCATTACGACATGGGACTGGCCCAACGTCTACTGGTACTTCCTCAGCTGCGGGCGCACCGGACCGGCTCCCCCGGGTGGTCCGAAGTCGAACGCTCCATGATGATGTTCGCCCTCAACCTCTGCGGATTCACCGGCTGCGGCGGGTATGACATCATTGTCATCATCACCATCTTGATCCGCCTCATCGTTCGTGACCAATGCCAATACTTCCGAAAAGTGCTCCTTGAGGTCATCAATTGTAGGGCGATGCCTGTTACTCCGAAGGTTACGTACGGGATGTCGTCCTTGACTTGTAAGTGTACGAATCCCTACTTTGGTGTAACCATGAAAGGTAGTTTACCAGGCATCCAGTGAAAAGCATATCCCATCTTCATGCATCTTCTCCCAATTGAACACCGTGGGTGTCTCATCCAACACATGCGGCTCGACAGTCTCGTCCAACTCGTCCCCGCCTATTTTGGCCACGTCAGATGTGGAAATGGAACCATTTGCGGTCTGAAACACAATCTTATCATCATCTTTCACAATATCGACACCCAGGCTCTTTGCCTTGGCTCGTCCAATGAGATCATGACCGCATCCGGTGTCCATCAACCATTTCACCCGTTTGCTGACGCACGTTGACAATGCGAACACATTCTTCGGCAGACCATGCTGTTTTTTCCAGTCGATGGCCGCTTCCTTGATCTCGTCCTTGTTTCGATCATATTCGATCACGATGGTGCTCTCCTGGTTACCGGATAGTAGTGATTTCTGTAAACATCTTCCACCACCTCTTCCAGTATCTTTGCTCTTATCAATGATCGTTGGACTTGATAGGCTGATAATTCTCGATGATCACTGCTTTTAAACTTCTTCTCATCGATGTGCACGTACTGGTAAGGACCATCCTCATTGCCCTCATAGCCGTACCACTCTCCCTTTCGTTCCCATTGCCTACTCTCGTCTTCAAGATAGGTGATCTCCCCGTTCTCGTCGACGTCGAGTACTTCTTTGAACCATACCATTTTCTCGGGGATCTCGGACTCGCCAGACCATCTTGACGACTCGCTCATTGCATCGTCATCACGCTCGTGGTAGACAGTCTCGGTCTCATCCGGCTCGACTTGATCAACGTCCTTCTTGAAGCTGACCTTTCCCGCAGGGGCCGAGTGCTTTAAGACTATCGCAGGCATGGCGATGGCCCTTCTCACAATCGCTGGCGCTGCGTTCTTGGCGGCAGCCTTCGACTTGGCTTGTGCCTTGTCACTTGACGTCGCCGGAGCTGAATTGTTCTTGATGAGCTCGTGCTTATATTTGCAAGCACTCCCTTTCTCACACTTTCCCTTCTGGAACGCAAAGCATGCTCCATCTTCCCTCTTCGGTGATGATGATCTGGATTTGGACTTCCCCTTCCCTTTTCCTTTGGGTAGGTTCTCCACCTGGTGTTCCGTCTTCTTGCTGTGGGAAAATGTGCATTCATTCCCCTTCAAGCATCCCTTCTCCGCTTTGAAGTGATACCAACATGGGTTCTCTTTGTTTCGCTCGGACTCTTGCCTCTGTCGTTGGCACCGTCGAACTTGCCGTTCTTGCCAGCGTGACCCTTTGCTTTGGCCTTTGGGAGCACAGGAGCGGCGTCAGGTCCATTGGATTTCCCCTTCTTGCCTTTGCCACTCTGGCCCTTCTGCTTGCCAGCAGCCGGAGCTGCGTCTTTGCCGCCTGATTTCATCATTGATTTGACCGACTTCTCCATTTGGTGGTCAATCAATGCCAGTAAGAATTCATACGACTTTTGAGGATGTTTGTCTGGCAACCGATGATAGGCATTCAGACCAAATTCCATCTTCCTGCTCCCTTTGATCTTCCTGTATAGAATATCTCTGAGAGCCAGTGTGCTGGGTCTATCCTCGCTCCTCATCTTCAGCAACAAATCATACCACTTGTTCCTGAACACAACCAAATTCTTGTCTCCAGGGAAGGCTGAATAAGTGCTCGATGTGGTAGACAAGGTCCGTTCGATCAGACGTCCTGAATGATTGCATGACCAATGCCACCAACTCTCGTCCCTTTACGATCACCCCTTCTTGATGTCGTAGTTCCCAATGTCGCAAAGCGTCGAGGTACACGTCTTTGGCCTCGTCTGGTGCTTGTCTCAACATGTTCTGCATTCCCATGGCCATTTTGATGTCTATTGTAGCGAATCTATCGCCGCCGGAGTCGCTCAGCAAATTGAGGTCTGGGTTTAACCCAAGAGCCTGTTCCAACCATTTCGTCCATGTGTCGGTATCTGGATCTGCGCATGCGCTTAGAACATTCATCAGCAATTGCATTTTCCAGTTGTCGAGCTGATGGATCTTTGGCCAAGGGGGAATGGATACCCTCTCAGCCTCTTTAATTGAAATCCTCGGTCTCTCGTTCTTGATCTCGCGATCATCCCTCGATCTTCTGCGCCCCCTCCGTGTCCGATTGTCATCTTCTTCTTCTTCCTCGTCCTCCTCATCCTCCTCGTCGTCGTCATCCTCGTCCTCATCATCGGGTGGATCACCTGGAGGTCCCCCCCCACCACCTGTTAGGCTCAATTGACGTCGACCTGGCCCTTGTCGATTTCCATTGGGCGAGAATCCACCGTAATCCAATGGGGGTGTAGTACCGTCGTTTCCCCCTCCATTACCACCACCACCAGTCGTAGTAGCGGATTGTGGGACATGCCCAACAACCCCTTGCATCTGTGATAGGTGTACATCGATCATTGGATCACCGAAAGACGGAAAGAGAATCGAACCTGGCACTAGCGACGAATTAGGGATCAGATTAGATGATCATGACGGGTATAACCCAGTCACCTTCTTGTCTTCCCTAGTCGAATTAGTTCGAGGTCCCCCCTCAGCGCGCTTCACTACTGCTCGTTCACGATGTCCATCTTTACTGCTCGAGGCCTCCTGTATCTCCAGCTTCTTGAGTGCCCTGAGTTCCTCATTATCCGCATCGAGCTGACGAACGAAACTCTCTTCTTGTTTGAGTGTCACCTCCCGATCCTTCAGTTGTCCCTGAAGTTCGCGCATCTCCTCGAGGTACTCATCATACACCCCTTTAGCTGTCAACCTCCAGTATTCGGCCTCTTTCGATTTCTCGTCCATCGTGCACCGTTCTTCTTGCTTTGCTTCTCTGACCTGGGCCAATTCCAAGATTGCATCTTGACGACGACCACCCTCGATAGCAATCATCTGGTCCTTCTTCGACACGTCGGATTCATACTGTCTGATGATCTCTTCCTTCTCGCGAAGCAAGCATTCTGCTCTTTTCGATTCTTGCTCTGCGAATGTCGTAACGTCATTCAGTCTCGTCATCAGCTGCTCCCTGGAGTCCTCCATCGAGTACATCTCGGGGCGTTTGACGAGTGCGTGTTCCAACTGTGATTTCAGACTTTGAACCATCTCCTCTTCGTTGAACTTCTCGATAGATGTAGACGACTCAATGCCTCTGATCTGTTGCTGGTAAACTGATATCTGTTGCGAAGCCTCGCGGTGTATTTGAGTTGCATGTATAGCTGATTCCTGTGCGGCCGACTTCTCGCTTGCCATATAGGATCTCATCACTGCAATCTCCCGTTTCTGCTCCATAATAGTTCCCTCAGCTTGTCTTATCTGCATCATAACATTTGACTCCATGTCCTTCCTCTCCCCGTATTGATACGCGTTCATTTCTCCTCAAACTTGCGCCAGGCCTCCGCCATATGGTGTTGGTGATGACTCACAAGATGTCCCGATTGCTTGCTGGCAATCTCACATCGTCTCTCCAGCTCTTGGATCCGGATGGTGCTCCCATAGTCTTGATGAAGATTTGCCATTGCTGCCGACATTTCATCAAGTGTCTTCTGATACTCCCCGATCTCCATCTCCATCTTATGATTTTCTTTAATCGCGGCGCGAAACTCGGCACTCGTGGGTGATTTGGATCTCCCACCTTTCGATGTCGACCTCACGCCCTTCTGCGACGTCCGCGGTGTCGCAGGCGAAGACGATGATCTTCTCGGTGGAGACCCTCGTTGCTTCGAGTCCTGATGAACGTCGATCTGTTTCCATGACCTTGTAGGTGTGGATATGTCGCTGAATAGTGCGGATCCTCCGCTCCCAGGTTCGTCCTGTGAATCTGCGACCAAGTCCATTACCGCAGGAAGAGCCATCAATCCATTGGATCCCTCTGAGCTGTCGTTCCCAATAGTTGCAGCACTTGGGCTCATTGTACCGTGTAGGTTATTGTCCCTTTGTAGCTTCTGTACCCGCAATGAACCAGCTGTCTCTCCGTCCAGTGTAGAGCTTGTCGTTACGGCTGATAACCTGTCAAGAGACGGCAAGGTGACGTCCCGTGGGACGCTGTCCACCGAACCCTCCAGCTGTGTGTACCCAACCACGTAGAAAGGTGTATACGGTCAAACCGTTATAGCCGAACCCGTGTAAACTGTTGTAAGGGATAAGGACCAATAACCATGATGGTGATCCTGGCAGCTGCGGCGTGAATGAAGTATTTTCCACTCTCTATGGTCGATCACGTGCGAACGTAGCTCATGCAAGACCTTGAGCCCTACTTGTGACTTGAGCCAAAATGGCAGTCAATGGAACATTGTAACCAACAATAACACAGACCTCAGAACAGCTTCCCAATTTAGGCACGGGGCCAGGAGGGTTTTAACATCCCCCATTTGGGTCGCATCGTTCATCATGCGGTCCAAACATCACAACACGTTCCAATGGCCACGGCTCCGACTACGAAACTGTGTCGAACACTCTTTCATTCACTATTGCTACACCGTCCATTCATTGTGAAACTTGCCGGGTTCAATTGAGACTGAAACATGCATCCGCAAATCGTAGCACATTCCTATACTCAGATGCAAGAGACATTTTGCCTCGTGCCAATACGCAACCACTTGAAATCCCGGCTGCCGCATTTGCGCATCGCGCAGCCGTCATCCACAGAAATGGGTTGGCCATAGAAATCCGTAGTAGCGCACGGCCATGAGCCATCTGAATATCATCGGCAAAGAAGATTTGGCGAGCAATACATGCAAAATAGCCATTCCAGATACCACGAATAATATATAAGGAAAAGAAATCATCCATGAGGTAATAGTGCACATCCATGAATATCCGGGATGTCATAGCCGTCGGAATATGTAAATGTATACACATCCATTCCCCTTGGACGCATGAAATTATATCATGTCAAAGAAATGTTCCATCGTAACGAAATCGATGAGACGCAAGCGATGGATGGGGACTAGCCCACATCATGCCGCAATCTATATCGAGGTGAATTCTATATGCTGCTGCTGATGGATGCACCATACCGCATAAGCAATGATAATCCACATCTGCATCATGGATATCGGTCCCCAATGGACAACCTGTTGATGCGTCGACGGAACTCTTCGTCCAAGTTCTGTTGAGCTTCTCGTGCTCGGATGCACTTCCTGTGATGCTCTTCTGAAAGCCAGTATCCCTTTCGGAGACACCAATCCAGCAGGGGTGCGTCGCATTTGTTCGGGTCAACGGCCGCAATGATGGCACTCACGTTAACCGAATAACTGTGTTTGCCAATGTTCAAGCCTGTCCTTGTGAATGATATATATTTGCAGTTGAAAGCCAGGGAGAAGCATCTGTAAACAATATCACCCGCCGGATGGATGCGATCCTTGGCCAGGAGCTTCATCTCGTCTTTGGTGATGTCAAGGATCCTCGCTGCAATCCACAGCTTGTAGAAAATGTATAGCCCCTCGCATTTGGACACCAAATATCGGATGTAGTGGTTGCGCTCCTCGATCGTCCGGAAGGTCCTTGCCCGAACATTCTGAGATTGGGTAACTTTATGTTCCGTTGATGGCAAAAGGATCCCTTCCTGATCAATATCAGTCATGTTGGGGTACTTCCCGAAGTCGTTGTGGTATGGACAAGAGAATGTTCCTTCGATCGCGGCCTCGATCGTTCTCTTTTCCCCACCTTCGAACATCCCCCACATCTTTGACATCTGCAGTGCGATGAATCCCGCCATATATT
The DNA here is from genome assembly GCA_963377175.1 of Effrenium voratum. Taxonomy (NCBI): domain Eukaryota; class Dinophyceae; order Suessiales; family Symbiodiniaceae; genus Effrenium; species Effrenium voratum. The sequence continues at coordinate 126,865 of CAUJNA010000693.1, read as the reverse complement.
GAGCCTCGCGTGGCTCATCCAGGCAGATCGCCATCCGCTGGGAATTAATGATATCCCGTGATGCCAGGTCATTGTCGCGGTATACCCAACCGCCGTCTTCTTCTTCGGACATGTAACCAGATGTGTATCCTTGCGTGTCCATGTCGTCGTCTTCGGAATCATTTTCCGTCTCATCACCCTCTTCCTGCTCCGCCGCGTTGTCGTTAGCCTCATCTTGTGCTCGTCTGGCGTCACCTGACACATTGGGTTTATGGTCGTCCCCCTCGTCATCGGAACCAATGTGGATGCAGAATCTCCCGGTAGAGATTAATTGCGCCCCACATTCCAGACATACACAGAAGCACGTGGAAATCGCCGTTGCACATGACGGACAAATTCGGCATCGTAGCCCCTCCCATGTCTCGTCGTTCAGGATGATGGTCTTGCTGATCTCGTCCCTGATCTCGTTGGTCAGAGTATCAAACTCTTCTAGTTTGTTTTCCCGAAACAGTTCGCAGGCACGATCCACCATGCCTTGAACGTAGTGCAGATTGTCGGCACCCGCCTCTGTTTCAGGCATTCCCTCGATGATCTTTGCGACGTTCTGAAGGAACATCGTGGCCGACTCCTGGGAAGAACCAACGAATCCCGGACAGATCTCATTCTCAACACATTTTGAGTACGCCCGCTTGATGCTCTCGTACTTCAGGCATTTCCCTCCGTTGCTCTTGCCAATCCAAATGGATTTGACCTCATAGAACGGGATCACGTCAAAGACCATAAATGTCCCGTTAAACGTGACTCCAGCTCCGTATCGCGCAAGGGTCGCACTGGGAATGTAGATGATTGCAAGCGGACCTCCAGTCCTCAAATTTCGTAGCGTCGTCTTCGTTGCTACGTTCATCTCATCCCATGGAGCAAATGCCCCGAAGTGCAATGCCAGCCTGTTTCTGCCATCGATTCCGCCGGGGACTAGCCCACAGCGTACAATGCTTGGCAGGTTCTCTACGTATGTCACATGGAATGCTCCTCCAAGAGTATCACCCATCCTTGCAGAATACCTATTTGCCAATGCGGATGAGCTCATGAAGCCAACGTCACTGTGACCAGTTGTGACTCGGATGCACCAAGGCCTGTACCATCCATCGCATCTGTTGAATATTCTTTCGATGTCACCCCGATCCAGGCCAATGTAGTTCAACTCCTCTTTGGCGGCCTTCATGTCGTTCGGGTTCATGATGCCTGGAAACCTTGCTGCTAGGACCTGGAACCTTGATTTCTTGTGTCCAGATTCCTGCCACTTGATCACTTCCATGATGCCCATGTATCGTTTTGCTCTCGAAGTCGTCGGTGGAAATATGTCGTTATTCCGGTCGTTGATGACTGCGTCAATGTCAACCCATCCACCTTCATCACATCTGAAAGCACTTCCTCGGCAATTGCCGATCTTGTGTCGAAGGACTCTGCATAGATCAGGAGATAGCTGATTTGCTTGATCTCTCGATGCAAACACTGAGCGTTCGTCGCCGATCTTGCAGTGCGGAGCGCCGTCGAAGGGAGCGATGCAGAAATTGATACTCTTACCAAGCTGTATCACATCAACCTGGGATCTACCATAGACGTGTACGCCCATGGCATTTCCACGCTGCTCACGTCGCCAAACTTCGGGATGTAGCATGGAATAGTGTCACATCCCCGCTCTAGCGCTGCCTTGAACGTCCTGTGATCCCCGCACGGATTGTAGGTGAGATCCACGCCACCGCATTGTAGCTCTCCCCCTTCAGCTGTGTCAGCCATCTCCACCAGATTGATGGTATAGCTATACATTTCTATTATTTCTTTCCCCTTCTGTCCCCCTTTCTTGTGTTCCTTGGATGCCGATGATGACGGTTCTTCAGCATCCCCCATTTCTTCATCCGAGGTAACGTGATCGCTGCTGAGAAGCTCGCGGATCTTCTTCATCGCCTTCTCGTTTCCAGCAGCCTCCTCATTATTCTTGCAGTCGCCGTCGTGGGCCAGGTTCGCGCACTTTGTACAAATTCCCATTTCTCCCATGCACTTCTCCATTGAGTCCAGGAACTTGAGTGCAGCTCTTCGCCCATCAATCACGCGCTGCTTCTTCTCCTCTTTCTCCTCATTGGGCTGAGAGCTTCGGCTCTATCGCCTTCACTCTCAGTTGCCTTCCTCTTGGATCCTTGGTTGGCCTGCTTGGTCACCAGGGATAGCGGATGTCTGGGCTTGATCGAGCTCATGATGTCCAGTACCTCTTTTGTGGGCACTCCGAGCTGTGCGGACGGCTTGTTCCGCTTTCGGTTCTGGCCCGTCGTGTGGCTCACGTTCCCCGCGAGGTGCCGCACGATGGAATGCTCGAACTCCCTCTTGATCTTCCATGCATCTCTCCACAATGGAAGTTCGTGCTGAAAGTACGACATCACCTCGAAGAATCCCAACATCATCTCGACGACGTCCCCCAAAGACTCCTCATTCGTAGTCTGTCCCAGGAGCTCATACATCGTCCCCTGATCAAGCACGCTCTTGATCCAAGATTAATAGGCCACGTTGCCAAGATCTCTGTCTATCACATAGATGGAGGTCCTCTCCTCAACCCCTTCGGAATTCTTGCATATGACCACATCTCTGACTGCACACAATTGCCTTCCGTGTTTGTGATTGTAGAACTGCGCCGCCTGATCCACCGTCATGCTCACGAAACCCACGTGGGACAGCTCCTTCTTCAGCTTGGAATATACCAGTTCCCGTATAATTGTGGTCATGGCCTGAACATTGTTGACGTTCACCATGAGATGTTGGAGGTCTGGGATTGCGACCTTGCACTCCGCGAATAGTCGCGTGTATATCTTCCTCCCGTTGGTTGATCTCGCAACACCGTTCGTGTCCGCATTCCAGTTCGCGCAACAGTTCACGCACGTCTCAGGGTTGAAGGTTGAATTTGACCCGAGCACCTTCGACTTGTTCCTCTGCATTTCATTTCTGCAAAGTTCGCAGATGAACTCATTGAGCTCGGAGACCGTATACCATCGAAGACGCTGATCATTGGCATCAATGTTCCCAAATGCATCTTGTCCACCGTAACCTTCGTTCTGCCGCTCTTGCTTCCGTCTTGACTGAGCGGTGAAGGTCGGTTTGTACTCGAATTTCACCTTCGATTCCTCCATGTTCTTTGGGACATTGAAGCGAAGGTCGGGCTCGCTAATGCATATCTCCTCCAGATCACACACGAACGCATGGCTCGGCGCGATCACATCGATGGATTTCTCCACCAACAGTCGCTTCAAGAGGAAATGTTGCAGGTTCGAGCTCCCGGGGATCTTGTAGTTCTTGCCAGTAAGCGCGTGGGCAACGCGCCACAAGCGGTCGTTCTCGGTCACCAACGCGCCTGCCGCCTTGCAGATCTCGCTCACCTTGTTGGCGATCGTCCCCAAGTCCCCTCTTCCACCGTGGAAAGCTACATCGCGATTCACGCATACCACAACCATGCCCTTGCACGTGTTAACGAGATCCGACACCGTCTTTTCCAAGGAGTCGATGATGGGGTTGGCGGTCACTTGCCATCCGCACCCCCTCATACACACCCAGTCGTAGAGCGACATCCATATGTGCACCGACACAGGCGAATCATCCATGTCTCGCCTCCGTCGTTCGACGATGAGCTTTTCCAGTCGTTGCAATCGGGAGATGATGTTCATCGTATCTGTGGGTGAGGAGACTGGCTCACTCTGTACGATCTCTCCTCGATGTTCGTCCATCCCTGTTCGTTGACCATCATCTGGAAGGTCTTTGTGCTCCCTTTCGCATTGACGGCCCTCAGGGGCCAATCCAGGACCAGGAAGCTCTTCTTCTGAATCATCATGTCGCGTATCGTTGCCCCATCAATGGGGCCCCTTCTCTGCTCCTTGATGATCCGGTTCAATCGTCCAGGTGCGTTTCCGCCTGAATCAACGCAATGATGGCTTTGGCGCCCGGAAGGCGTCCAGTAAGTTTGAGCACACAAGAATGCATATAGCTGAAGCCATGCTGCATTTCCTTTGCTGACATAGGAAAAGATGATCTTTTCAGCACTAGTCTTCTCTTCGAAATGTACCAGTGATGAAGTCAGGCTCCTCAGCATGCACTCCCAGTATGTCGCGCTCTTTCCATCTGCGAGACATGGCCCAACCATAGTCTGTATGATTGGGTACCCGGTGTTGGCGTCTATGTTGAACTTCACGTTGACCGATGCGCCACCCAGGGTGATACCTCCCTCGAACGAGGTGTATGTATCGTGCCCAGCAGTCGCGTTGATGATCTTCCATCTGTCATCATCACCGCCAGAGTTCATGCGGAAGATGGAGTCAATAATCTCGTTGTCAATCTTGTTGGCATCGCTTGCAGACGATCCTCCACCTGAAGCTCCCTGCTGGGGGTTTGACCCACCAGAGGTTTGCTTCCTTTGCCCAGAGCTTGATGTCGACTTCTGCTGTCGCTCCGTCTTCCGCGGCGGCTCAGTCTTTGATGAGCCCGTCACCCACCATGTCGGCTCTTCGCCTACTGCGAAGTCCTCAGGGTACCTTTCCAGTTCCCTATCCGCTTCATTGAAGGTGCAGAATTCATTCTGGTCGAAGTCGTTTACGTGCCCCTTCTCTGCCTCCTTCTCAGTCTCTTTCAGCCAGCTCAACCATTTGCGCCGATCTTGATTCTCAGCAGCCCTATCAGCTGCATGTGGCGCCAGGCTGATGGAGTTGATGTTCATTGCAGGCAATGTGGACGTATAGATCATATCAATACACCACAAGAAATCCCTTGCCCCTTCGATTTCCCGATACAGGTCCTTCAACTCGGTCTTGTCCGGACGGAAGCAAGTTGTGTATGAATGATCCGAAGCAATGGCTGCAACCTCCTCATGATGAAGGACACGCACATGAGTGAGTTTACCGCCCCGATGCGTGCAACAGAGATGTCGCTGGGAGTTGATCCACAAGTCATCCAGCGCAAAAGGTTGTGCTGGTGAGCGCTTTCATCTCTCCTCATTGCATACGCCAGGTTCTTTATTGACGCGCGCAGCTCGTTCTGGTAGGCCAATCCGAGGTCCCAGTTCTTCTGGTAGTCGGCCCTCAGGCCCCGCCCATGGGGGTCAACCTTGGGAGTTCTGATCACGCCCAGCGTGAACACTTTCCCCCAATTCCGATCTCTGAACTTCGCAATTCTTCGATCGTGCCTCTCGAATTCTGCAGTTGTCAGAAACTCCTCCGAGTTCCTCCATCTCCTCGATGACGAGGTTCTGGTCGACTCGCCGATGACGAACTCTTTGTAGACTTCCCCAACCGGTGTGTCCTGGTGGAATGCAGCTTTGAAGAATCGCTCTTCGTTGTCCTCGGCTACGCCCGAGGCGAGATCCCAAATATCTGTGACGCACCTCAGCATATCGGCTCCCTCGATGCAATATTTGGTGACATTAAGCAGTTCAGGATTCTTCGTCAGTAGCGATGCCTCACCACAGAGCTGGTTCAGCGCCGCGACTATCTTCTTCCCTTTGCTGCAAAATTCCCTCCATCCAAGCATGCATTCTTCGGCAGAGAGGAGTCCGAAAATCTTGCTGAGGAATTCCAGTGCAATCCTCATGGATTGCCCTTCCCCTTTCATCATTCGGCATTTCGCAGAGTAATACGCTGAGTATGCATAGATGACGGGGACGCCGATGTCCTCGATCCATTTTGTGCACGTGCCCAGGTCACTGCTCATCTCCATTCTCTTGGGGATCCTTTTGCCCTCCTCAATAGCGTTCTTCACGAGGTTTCCCAAGAATATCGCTGCCTGTCTGGATTTCCCAACTGGCACGCAGAAGAATTCATTCGTATTGACGACGGTCGCATTGGCAGTCATCTTGATGATATTCTCCAGAACCAGGAAAAACCAAAATAGCCAGCTGTATATAAAGCCACAGAATGGTCCAAAGTTGTACCCAGCTTCAACTTGAGGTTTGGGACTAGCCCAGTCCCTCGTTGAAACCTGAGGTTCGGGTCTCGCCCAGCCCCTCGTTGGCACAGTCGAAGCGGTGTGATTCTCACACGTAGCAGCTCGATGCTTCCGTGGATTTCCTCGCGCAATGCAAGCAAGAGCTAGTTTAAGGCACTTTGCTCGAGCACGAAAACGCCGGAGGATCACACACACAATTAATGACGTGTACAACTGAGTTTCTTTGGTTTCCCGACCAGCACAAGGTCCATGTTCATGGTTTCCATTACACTTCTTAGACAACGAGCTACCAAGTTCAAAGTTCCATGAAACAACTCTCCATGGCTTCTTGATTGGCAGGGGGTTCTTCGCATACCTTTGCTTCAAGCCGTAGCGACACCCATCAAACTCATGACTGGTGCCATCATGAACAACCTCATGTAGTCTCTCGTCCTTCCAATAATCGCAACTTCCAGGCAATTCAAACAAAATCGCAGCACGTTTCGTCATGGCGTGTTGTTTAATTTCAACGAATCGTCCAAACAATTTCCAAAATTCCCTCTGTTTGGCCTCGATTTTCTCTGCGGTATCAATTCCGCGAGTCTTGTTGAGGCGTGCCCATGATGATCCCCCCGTGCAAGGCCCGGCGAAGAACAACAAATCGGAAGGTTTAGTAAGCACATGTCTAGCGATTCTCCCCCCGTACTCGCTCATTAAGTCATCCACCAAAGTGATGGTCACGACCTGCGGCCCCGCATGACGGGCAAGGGTAGTGAACCAATTACGAGGCTCGGAACATGCCAACAGCACGATGGGTCGAGACAAGTCAACGCTATACAAGGTGACGATTGTGCGAGTTCTCATACCAGGAAGCGAGACATGCAACGGAGCGCGAAGCACACCACCGTCATGTTTAACCATCGCGAGTTCAATACCCGGCGCTAACTGTGGTTTGTGCTTCACCGCGATGCGATATGGAACAAAACAACGACCAGGAACAATTTGCTCATGACTGGTATGCAGACAACGCATAAGCAGCTTCAACCGGAGCAAAGTTTCCAGAGCAAGGTCATTGACACATTTTAATTCAAGACGCTCGTTCGACAGTTCCTCAACGAATGCGGCCAGCACGGACTGCATGTCAACATCTCCGGACCTGTCAAGAGACGGCAAGGTGACGTCCCGTGGGACGCTGTGCACCGAACACTCCAGCTGTAATACCAACCACGTAGAAAGGTGTATACGGTCAATGCCGTTATAGCCGAACCCGTGTAACCGTTGTAAGGGAGAAGGAATAATAGTTACAACAGTGGTCCTGACAAATGCAGCGCAGGCGAAGTGTTTTCCGCTCTCAATGCCGATCACGTGTGAACGCAGCTACACATCAGATCTTGAACCTCAATTGTGTCTTGAGCCAAATGGCGATCAATGGAACTCGGTAAGCAACACTAACACAGACCTCAGAACTGCTTCCCAATTTAGGCCGGGGCCTAGAAATTTTAACATCCCCCATTTGGGTCGCATTGTTCATCATGCGGTCCAAACACCACAAAACGTTCCACTGGCCACGGCTGCAGCTACGAAATCGTGTCGTGCACTCTTTTACTTGCTATCGCTACACCGTTCATTCATTGTGAAACGTGCCGGGTTCGATTGTATGAAAAATGAAACATGCATCCACCAATCGAAGCGCATTCCCATATGCAGGTGTATACAATACACTATTGTCACGTCATTTGACCACCATTGAACATCCCAGCTGCCGCATTTGCGCATCGCGCAGCCGTCATCCATAGAAAATGGGTTGGCCATAAAAGTCCAACAGAGGCGCCTGCTCGTAAGCAATCTGCATACCACCGGCAAAGAAATATCGGTGAGCAATCAATGCAAATCATAGCCATTCCAGATACCATGAACAATATATATATAATGAAAAGGAAATCATCCATGAGGAAATAGTTCCATCCATGAATATCCAGAATGTCATAGTCGTCGGAATATGTAAACATATACACATCCATTCATCTTGGACGCATGAAATCATATCATGATGTAAAGTCGTTCCATCACAATGACGTTGATGAGACGCAAGCAACGGATGGGGACTAACCCACATCGTGCCGCAATCAACATCTGCATCACGCATACCTGTCCCCAATGGACAGTCGGTGAGTGCGTCGACGGAACTCCTCGTCCAAGTTCTTCTGGGCTTCTCGCGCCCGGACACACTTCTTGTTATGATCTTCTGGCAACCAATGCCCTTTACGAAGGCACCAGTCCAGCAGAGGTGTGTCGCATTTATTCGGGTCGATGGCCGCAATAATGGCACTCACATTGACCGAATAACCATATTTGCCAAGGTTCAGGCCATCCCTCACGAATGATATATACTTACAGTTGAAAGCCAGTGAAAAGCATCTGAAAATAATATCACCCGCCGGGTGCACTCGGTCCTTGACCAGGAGCTTCATTTCGTCCTTGGTGACGTCGAGGATCCTCGCTGCAATCCACAGCTTGTAGAATGTATACAGTCCCTCGCATTTGCACACCATCATACGAATGTATTCTTCACGCTCCTCAACCGATCAGAAGACCCTTGTCCGAACATTCTCTGATTGAGAAATCTTCAGCTCCGTCGATGGCAAAAGGATCCCTTCCTGATCGTGCTCAGTTATGTTGGGGTATCTCTTGAAGTCGTTGTGGTAAGGGCAGCCCGGCCTCCCCTCGAGTCCAGCATTCAACGTTCTCTCCTCACCACCCTTGAACACCCCCCACATCTTGGACATCTGCAGTGCGATGAATCCCGCCATGTATTGAGCCTCGCGCGGCTCATCAAGGCAAATCGCCATCCGCTGGGAATTTATGATATCCCGTGATGCCAAATCAGTGTCGCGGTAATGCCAACCGCCATCTTCCTCTTCAGACATGTAGCCGGATGTATATCCTTGCGTGTCCATGTCGTCTTCTTCAGGAACTTCCTCCGCCTCGTCATCATCCTCCTGTGCTGTCGCATCATGGTTGGCTTCTTCTTGTGCGCGCCTGGCATCACCCGAGACATTGGGCTTCTGGTTGTCCTCATCGTCGTCGGAGTTGATGTGGATGTAGAACCTCCCGGTGGAGATCAGTTGCGCTTCACATTCCAGGCATAAGCAGAAGCATGTGGGGATTGCGGTCGCACATGACGGACATATCCGGCACCTCAGTCCTTCCCATGTCTCGTCATTCAGTATGACGACTTTGCTGACTTCGTCCCTGACCTCGTTGACCTGTGCATCGAACTCCTCCATCTTGTTGTCCCGATGGAGATCGCATGCACGCTCAACCATGTCCTTGATGTAGTGCAGATTATCGGCACCTGCCTCGGTCTCAGGCATCCTCTCGTTGATCTTTGCGACGTTCTGGAGGAACATCGCAGCCGACTCTTGGGATGAGTTGACGAAACCAGGACAGATCTCGTTCTCCACACATTTCGAGTACGCTCTCTTGATGTCGACGTACTCCAGGCGTTTCCCTCCGTTGCTTTTGCCAATCCAAATGGACTTGACCTCATAGAACGGAATCACGTCAAAGACCATGAATGTCCCGTTAGCCGCGACTCCAGCTCCATACCGCGCGAGGGTTGCACTGGGAATGTAGATGATCGCAATCGGATCCCCTTTCCTTACGTTCCGTAGCGTCACCTTTGTTGCTACGTTCATCTCATCCCATGGAGCAAATGCTCCGAAGTGCAGTGCTAGCCTGTTACCGCCATCGATTCCGCCGGGGACTAACCCACAGCGTACGATGCTTGGCAGATTTTCCACATACGTCACATGGAATGCTCCTCCGAGAGAATCACCCATCCTTGCGGAATACCTATTTGCCAGTGCGGATGAGCTCATGAATCCAAAATCACTGTGACCAGTTGTGACTCGGATGCACCAAGGTCTGTACCATCCATCGCATCTGTTGAACATCCTGTCGATGTCGTCCCGGTCCAGGCCAGCTTTGGTCATTTCCTCCCTGGCCCCCTTCGTGTCATTCTGATTCATGATGCTAGGAAACCTTGCTGCCAGGACCTGAAATCTCGATTTCTTGTGTCCAGATTCCTGCCACTTGATTACCTCCATGATGCCCATGTATCGTTTCGCTCTCGAGGTCGTGGGTGGAAATATGTCGTTGTTCCGGTCGTTAATGACTGCGTCAATGTCGACCCATCCACCTTCGTCGCATCTGAAAACACTTCCTCGGCAATTGCCGATTTTGTGCCTGAGGACTCTGCATAGGTCGTGAGATAGCTGGTTTGCTTGATCTTTCGTAGCAAATACCGAGCGATCATGGCCAATCCTGCATAGTGGAGCGCCGTCAAAAGGAGCAACGCAAAAATTGACGCTCTTGCCAAGCTGCATCACATCCACCTGCTCAAGGTTGGCACCTTTGGGAAAGTACCTGGGGTCAACACTAGACGCATACGCCCATGGCATATACACGTTACTCACGTCGCCATACTTCGGGATGTAGCACGGAATGGTGTCGCACCCCTGCTCTAGCGTCTTCTTGAACGTCCTGTTGTCCCCGCACGGATTGCGAGTGAGGTCCACGCCGCCGCATTGTAGCTCTCCTCCCTCAGCCGTGTCAGCCGTCTCCACCAGGTTGATGGTATAGCTATACATTTCAATTGTTTCTTTCCCTGCTTGTCCTCCTCTCTTGCGTTCCTTGGACGTTGATGAGGACGGCTCCTCCGTATCCCCCATTTCTTCATCCGAGGAAACAGGATCACTGCTGAGTAGCTCACGGATCTTCTTCATCGCCTTCTCATTCCCAGCAGCCTCCTCAAAGTCCTTGCAGTCGCCGTCGTGGGCCAGGTTCGCGCACTTCATGCAGATTCCCATTTCTCCCATGCGCTTCTCCATTGATTCCAGGAATCCTAGTGCCGCTCTCCGCCCATCGATCACTCGCTGCTTCTTTTCTTCCTTCTCAGCGTTGGGCTGAGAGCTTCGGCTCGGGTCTGGTGCTTGACCAAGACCGTCACCTTCGCCCTCCGTTGCCTTTCTCTTGGATCCTTGGGCAGCAGGCTCAGTCATCAGGGATCGCGGATGTCTGGGCTTGATCTTGTTCATGATGTCCAACACTTCTTTCGTGGGCGCCCCGAGTTGTGCGGAAGGTTTGTTCCGCTTTCGGTTCTGGCCCGTCGTGTGGCTCACGTTCCCGGCGAGGTGTCGTACAATTGATTGCTCGAACTCCCTCTTGATCTTCCATGCATCCTTCCACAGCGGTAGTTCGTGCTGAAAGTACGACATCACCTCAAAGAATCCCAATATCATCTCGACGACGTCCCCCAAGGATTCCTCGTTTGAAGTCTGTCCCAGGAGGTCATACATCGTCCCCTGATCGAGCACGCTCTTGATCCAGGATGAATAGGCCACGTTGCCAAGATCTTTGTCTATCATGAAGATGGATGTCCTCTCCTCAACTCCCTCGGAATTCTTGCACATGATCACATCCCGGGATGCACACAATTGCTTCCCGTGACCGTTGTTGTAGAACTGTGCTGCATGGTCCACTGTCATGCTCACGAAACCCACGTGGGATAACTCCTTCTTCAGCTTAGAATATGCGAGTTCCCGTATAATCGTGGTCATGGCCTGAACATTGTTGACGTCCACCATGAGGTTTTGAAGGTCAGGGATTGCTACCACGCATTCCGCGAAGAGCCGCGTATACAGCTTCTTCCCTTCTGTTGACCTCACAATACCGTTCGTGTCCGAATTCCAGTTCGCGCAACAGTTCACGCAAGAAGTGGGATTGAATTTCGAGTTTGGTCCGAGCACCTTCGACTTGTTCACCTGCATTTCTCTAACGCAAAGTTCGCAGATCAAACCACTGAGCTCTGTGACCGAATACCATCGAAGACGTTGATCACTGACATCGGTGTTCCCAAACGCATCTTGTCCGCCGCATCCCTCGTCCTGCTGTTCTTGTTTTCGCTTTGATTGTGCAGTGAAGGTCGGCTTGTACTCAAATTTCACCTTCGACTCCTCCATGTTCTTCGGGATGTTGAATCGAAGGTCGGGCTCGTTTATGCACGTCTCCTCCAGCTCACGCACAAACGCGTTGCTTGGTGCGATCACATCGATGGATTTCTCCACCAACAATCGCTTCAGGAGGAAATGTTGCAGGTTTGAGCTCCCAGGGATCTTGTAGTTCTTGCCTGTGAGCGCGTGGGCTACGCGCCACAGGCGATCATTCTCGGTCACCAACGCGCCTGCCGCCTTGCAGATCTCGCTGACCTTGTTGGCGATCGTCCCCAAGTCCCCTCTTCCTCCATGGAAAGCTACATCGCGATTCACGCACACAACGACCAGGCCCTTGCATGTGTTGACGAGGTCGGATATCGTCTTTTGCAAGGAGTCAATGATGGGATTGGCGGTCACCTGCCATCCACACCCTCTCACGCACACCCAATCATAGAGCGACATCCATATGTGCACCGACACAGGTGAGTCATCCATGTCTCGCCTCCGTCGCTCGACAATGAGCTTTTCCAGCTTCTGCAAACGGGAGATAATACTCAACGTATCATTGGGCGAGGAGACTTGCTCACTCGACCCATAGTATGATCTCTCTTCGATATTTGTCCACCCCTGTTCGTTGACCATCATTTGGAAGGTCTTCGTGCTCCCTTTCGAGTTGACAGCCCTCAGGGGCCAGTCCAGGACCAAGAAGCTCTTCTTCTGGATCATCATATCGCGAATCGTTGCCTCACCAATGGGGGCCCTTTTCTGCTTCTTGATAATCCGGTTCAACTGTCCAGGTGCGTTGTCCGGGTTATTCTCCGCCTGGATCAACGCGTTGATGGCTTTGGCGCCCGGAAGGCGTCCAGTAATCAAGCATCCTGTTTGGGCACACATGAAAGCATACAGCTGAAGCCATGCCGCATTCCCCTTCCCAACGTAGGAAAGAATAATCTTCTCCGCGCTGGTCTTCTCCTCGAAATGCAATAGCGAAGAGGTCAGGCATCTCAGCATACACTCCCAATAGGTCGCGCTCTTCCCTTCTGCAAGACACGGCCCAAATACAGTTTGTATGATTGGGTATCCTGTGTTGTTGTCTATGTTGAACTTCACATTGACAGTCGCGCCGCTCAGAGTAATACCCCCCTCGAATGAGGTGTATGTGTCGTGTCCAGCAGTTGGGTTGATGATTGTCCATCTGTCATCATCACCACCGGAGTTCATGCGGAATATGGAGTCGATGATCTCGTTGTCGATCTTGACGGCATCGCTAGCATGCGACCCCCCACTTGACGCTCCCTGCTGGGGGACTGGCCCGCCAGAGGTTTGGCTCCTTTGCCCGGAGCTTGACGCCGACTTCTGCTGTCGCCCCGTCTTCTGCGGCGGTTCCGTCTTCGATGAGCCCATCACCCACCACGTCGGCTCCTCTCCGATCACAAAGTCCTCGGGGTACCTATCCAGTTCCCTCTCGGCTTCGTGAATGGTGCAGTAGTGGTTCTGGTAGAAGTCGATCATGACGTCCTTCTCGGCTTTCTTTTCGATCTCCTTCAGCCAGCTTACCCACTTGCGCCGATCTTGGTTCTCAGCGGCCCTGTCAGCCGCGTGTGGCGCCAAACTGATGGAGTTGATGTTCATCGCAGGCAGCTTTGATTCGTAGATCATGTCGATGCACCACAGGAAGTTCCTGGCGCACTCGACCTCTCGATAGAGTTCCTTCAGCTCATTCTTGTCTTGACGGAAATAAGCTGTGTACGACTGATCCCTAGCATGCCTTTCACCGAGCAATGGCTGCAACCTCCTCATGATGAAGGAAACGCACATAAGCGAGTTGATTGCCCCGATGCATGCGTCAGAGATGTCACTGGGGGTTGACCCACAGATCATCCAGCGCAAAAGATTGTGCTGGCTGGCTTCTTCATCTCTTCTCAGCGCATATGCGAGGTTCTTCATCGATGCATGCAGCTCATTCTGGTAGATCAACCCAAGATCCCAATTCTTCTGGTAGTCGTCCTTTGCGCCACGACCGTAGAAGTCGAGCTTGGGGGCCTTGATCACGTTCAACGTGAATACTTTCCCCCAGTTTCGATCTCTGAATTTCGAAATTCTCCGATCGTGCCTCTCAAACTCAGCAGTTGTCTGGAACTCCTCGGAGCTCCTCCACCTTCTCGACGACGAGGCTCTAGTTGGCTCATCGCTGATGAACTCTTTGTATACCTCCCCGACCTGGGTGTCCTGGTGGAATGCTGCTTTGAACGACCGTTCCTCGTTGTCTTCGGCCACACCTGATGCGAGATCCCAGATGTCCGTGATTGATCTCAGCATATCTGTCCCTTCTATGCAGTACTTGGTGACGTTGAGCAATTCAGGGTTCTTCTCTAGCAGCGATGCCTCACCGCAAAGCTGGTTCAGCGCCGCCACGATCTTCTTCCCTTTGCTGCAGAATTCCCTCCAACCAAGCATACATTCGTCAGCAGACAGTTGTCCGAAAACTTTGCTGATAAACTCTAATGCAACCCTCATGGATTGCCCTTCTCCCTCCATCATCCCGCGGCACTTGGCAGAATAATACGCTGAGTAGGCATAGATAGCGGGGACGCCAATGTCCTCGATCCATTTTATGCACATGCCCAGGTCGCTGCCCATCTCCATCCTCTTGGGGATTCTTCTGCCCTCCTCGATGGCGTTCTTCACGAGGTTCCCCAAGAATATTGCCGCTTGTCTGGATTTCCCAACAGGCACGCAGAAGAACTCATTCGTATTGACGACGGTCGGATTGGCAGTCATCTTGATGATGTTCTCCAGAACCAGGAAAGCCCAAAATAAGCAGCTGCAAATAAAGCCACGGAATTGTCCCAATACGATCCCAGTTTCAGATTGAGGTGACGAACTGGTCCAACTCCTCTTTGAAACTTGGGGTTCGGGACTGGCCCAGCTCCCCGTTGTCACCAGAGGTTCGGGACTAACCCAGCTCCTCGGTGGTTCAGTCGGGGTGGTGCAACTTTCACACGCAGTAGCTTGATGCTTCCGCGATCTCCCTCGCGTAATACAAGCAAGAGCGAGTTTCAATGGTGCCGGTTGGAGGCACTTTGCTCGAGCACGAAAACGGCGGAGGATCACACCCACAATTAACGATGTGTACAACTGGGTTTCTTTGGTTTCACGACCGGCACAAGGTCCATGCTCATGATTTCCATTGCATTTCTTAGACAACGAGCTACCAAGGTCAAAATTCCATGAAACAACTCTCCATGGTTTCTTGATTGGCATGGGTTTCTTAGCATACCTTTGCTTCAAGCCGTAGCGACACCCATCAAACTCATGACTAATGCCATCATGAACAACCTCATGCAGTCTCTCATCCTTCCAGTAATCACAACTTCCAGGCAACTCAAACAAAATCGCAGCTCGTTTCGTCATGGCACGCCGTTTGATTTCAACGAACCGTTCAAACAATCTCCAAAATTCCCTTTGTTTGGCCTCGATTTTCTCTGCGGTGTCAATTCCGCGAGTCTTGTTGAGGCGTGCCCATGATGATCCCCCCGTGCAAGGCCCGGCGAAGAACAACAAATCGGAAGGGTTGGTAAGCACATGTCTGGCGATTCTCCCCCCGTACTCGCTCAGTAAGTCATCGACCAAAGTTATGGCGACGACCTGCGGCCCGTTATGGCGGGCAAGGGCAGTGAACCAGTTACGCGGTTCGGAACATGCCATCAGCACAATGGGCCGAGCCAAGTCAACACTGTATAAAGTGACGACTGTGCGAGTTCTCATACCAGGAAGCGAGACATGCACAGGAGCGCGAAGCACACCACCGTCATGTTTAACCATCGCGAGTTCAATACCCGGCGCTAACTGTGGTTTGTGCTTCACCGCAATGCGATACGGAACAAAACAACGACCAGGGACAAGCTGCTCGTGATTGATATGTAAACAACGCATAAGCAACTTCAACCGGAGCAAAGTTTCCAAAGCAAGGTCGGTGACACACTTTAATTCAATGCGCTCGTTCGACAGTTCTTCAACGAATGCGGCCAGCACGGACTGCATGTCAACATCCCCGGACCCGACATGAATTGGTCGTGGTCGTGGAGATCGCTCCCGCGCCGGTACAGCAACCGGTACGGGATGAAACTGCCAAACTGCGCGTTCAACCCATCCATCAATTCGCGCACACTGCAACCCAGGGTCAACCCTATCCTCGACCTTGAGCCATGACCCGTTCCTCAGAAACCAAGTGGAACGAAGCCACTTGCTCCCGAACGGTGTCATAACCGCGAGTGGAGGTTTCACACGCATCAATCTGGGTCCCTTGGCAACGACAACCGGATCATGTCCTTCGCAATCCCTCCTTGGACGTCAATCCGGACCACCATAGATCCGGGGGCATGATCGGAATGTGTGTGTACGGAAATGTGGGAACTCCGTCAACTGTTCCCGAAGCAGTCTGCATGGTCCCTTTTATGGGGTCACACGTGGGTGTGAGCGCCTTGACGTTATCCGGGTCAGACAGCAAGCTCGGGTCAAGTAGACCAATCTGCAGACATGCATGTTTCCATTTGCGTCCATCATTGAACGCCTTGGTGTAGATGTCAGCCGCCATTCTGTCGGTGACCTCATACGCCAAATACATGTAATCACGTGTGAACATCTCATGCATCCACGAAATGCTAACACCATGGCTTCTCTCTAGGTGGCGCATCGTGGGGTTTCTCCCCGATCGCACGACACCGATCATAGCCTTGTTATCGTCATAGAACACAAAGTTCGGTGACTTCTTGAGAATCCGCTCTAACAATTTTAGAGCGGGCATACCCATCGATCTCATGGCAACATCGGCCGCAACTATTTCGGCCGAATGACTCACACAACCCTGTCTTTTGGAGCTGCCAGACAACGGAAACCGGGTATTGGGCCCTTGTATATTCAAGTGTCCACCAGAGGTGGAACGTAGCGAGTCAACGCATCCTGCGAAGTCAGCGTCCGCATACAAGGCCAAGTGCACATCATCCATGGGGTCTCCGACCCAACCGACCATGCGCCAATGTTTAGTATGATGCACATAGCACATCAAATGATGCAAACCCCGATCATCGGAGTCGGTCCACCTGTGCACATTCCGTGCTAGGCGATTCACTTGCCGCAACAAATCGAAGCGAGCAATCCGCGCACCGTACAGCAACTTCATCAGTACGCTAGCGGCATGCGGAGCAAGGTGTCCACGCACGGGCTCCCTCATGGCCAACTCAGGAGTCCCTCCCCGTTGGTCCGGCACTGTGGCAGAACCGTCGGTGGGCACAAGATTGTTACACCAATTGCACACGACTGACGGCCCCTCCCCGGCAGGCTTCCGTGAGACGTGATTCTTTGTTTCCTCATGCAACTCAGGAGTGACAACCTTATTCAACTTTACATCGCCCGCCACCTCAAGATAGCAGTCGACACAGGAACGTAGGAACTGTTCCATGTCATAGGTCACCGTTGTTACGCGGTGTCCGTTCCCGAGAGTGACGTTTCCCTTGCTTTGGTTACAACCAAGGTACATGTCAAGTCCAGTCTCGGGCTCAATCTTCAAACGTGTACGCAACATGCTCCATCCTTGGGCAAGGTTCTTTTGCGGCCCTGCCATTTTGAAGTCGTCGACGTACACAACCAGAACAAGCTGGAGCTTTTCATGAATGTACACTGACGGCCATTCCTCACCGATGGGTTCAAAACCAACGGCACGCACCGATTCATCACAGTGCTGCTCCCAGAATGTTCCCGCATCTGGGTGTCCGTACAGCGCCTTCCTCAATGGGACGACTGGTCTTCTGTACTTACCCCAATTGCATTCACTCGGCACAGCCTCCGGTGGCAATTCAATCCAACATGGCGTGCCTCTCAGTGTGGCCTGGATGTACGCTTGAACAGCGTCGGCCATCTGCACATCCCAACCATCATGACAACCCAAAAATTCCGCCCAACGCGAGGCCTCAAACGAAGCAGGAGAGTTCCCCAAATCTTGAAACATCGCAGCTTCAAAGCTTTGATTCTTCACTTGGTTCCCCAGCAACACGCCTCTACCCTTGAACTTCCTCTTAGGATCGCCAACAGGCAACTGTGAGTGCTTTTCAACGCAAATACCATGCGCGCGAGCCATGTGTATCTCTTCCCCTTTCGCTTTTGCCTCCTTGGCTACAGCGTCATATTCACGCACTGCGCCAAGATCGAAGACGCCCTGGTCGATCAATCCCGACCATTCTTTCTTCATCGATGCCAACGCATCAGGGTTGGTCAGCATCTCTTTCCGGCCAACCGGTCTGGACACTAAAGCGTCGAAGAATCGTACAACTTTCACTGCTTTCTCTCTGTGCTGTATTCGCTCAGAAGTCACGCACGGCATCGATGGGTATTTCTTGGCTTCACCGTCTTCGCCTATCGCAGGCATCGCGAGTGGCACTTTTCCAGAAACGACCTCAGCAGACTCCTCCCATTCATACCAGGTAAGATCCGTCGATTCGTCGACCGTTGGATCTGTCCCCGATGTCGTCTCAGCTTCGTCATTATGACTCTCCATGACTGATGCAACTGCCTTCGTCCAGTTTGGAGTCGACTTTGATCGCTCCTCAGACTTGAACTTCCAGGCATAAAATTCCTACCGAACAACACAAAACCAACCACACAATTACTACCAAAACCAACACCAACACACAACCAAAAAAAAAACCAAAACCAATACCAAAGAAAAAACAAAAAAATAAAAAAAAACAAAAAAAAAAAAAAACAATTGTTTGGGACCAAACAATACAAAAGAAAAAAAAAGAAAAAAAAAAAAAACAAAAACTCAAAAAATAAAAATAACAAAAATAGAAAGACAAAAAAAAGAAAACAGACACTCAAATTCTTTCTCAAGCTGAACGTTTCGTCTCAAGACGTCTTGGGATTGCTTGGAATCCATGAGAACATCTTGGGATTGCTTGGAATCCATGAGAACAACCACTCCGTCAGCAGGATTTACAACAATCCTGACCCAATCAAGCTCAGCCAAGTGTTTCCCATCCATCGGGTTCTTGATCTTTGATATGTTCTTCCGCAATCCCCAATTGTACTGCCATTCAACTCCACCCCAGCGGTTTCGAAGCATCGCTCGAATTCTCTTACCACCGGGCATCTGCAATGTCTGTGCCTCTGCCGGCGCAGAAATCTCAGATTCTTTACTCTTGGGATCTTCTTTCTTCTTCTTGCCACCACCCTTCACCTCGGCCTTCTCTTCCTCAGAGTAGTACTTTCTCATCATTGCCCATTCATCGGGAGTGTATTCTGGAGGTCTCGTCGTCTTCATTAGCCTGAATCCATCTTTCCCGACAGGATATGGTCTCCCGGCCTTATCGATCTTCACCTCCTTACCATCATCATTGACGTACGTGATGCCATCCCCAGGTAGTCCGGCTGACACATGTGGAAGGTCGGGCTTCTTAACTTCTTCATCGCCCTTGGCATGTCCTTCTCCTTTCCCTCTTGATGAGCTTGGTCTAGCGTCCTTTTCTTCTACATGGTCCCCCCGACCTCCGACAAGTACTTCCGGACCATCGTCAAGCAGCAGACCAGCGATCTGATCGACCTCGTCGTCGAGCAGTCGCTTCTCGTCACTCTGCAATAGCTCAGGCTCGTAGTCCTCATCTTCGATCAGGCGGTCACGTGCATCCAGACCGATTGCATCGACGGACATCTCAATCCCTTCCAAAGTCTTGTTGGCAGCCTTGTACTTCTGTTGTATTGGGAATGTCAGAGGAGACTTCAGAATCATCCTCTCCGTTTGATGCGGCATTCTCAATCGAGGTGGAACCTTTGCTTTCTTGATGTTCAGCTCTGCACCCGCAAACGCAGTGAGTGCCCAAGCGCGGTACTTGTTTGCCCAATGCATCCCGGTGCTCAACACGTATCCAGCAAATATACCAGTTTCCCCTCTTGGTTCGAACTTCTCCCTCTTCTCCCCTCGTGCTTCACTCGGCTTGAAGTCTACTAGCGCACCGAAAGGTATCTTCTCGCCTTTGAACTCCTCGCCATGCAGCCTCATCCAAGCACTCGATCCATTCACTTCTTCAATGTTCATGAGATGGCACAGAGTGGTGATGGCCTGCACCCAGTAGCACGTGGGTAGGCCGGCATGTACAAGACAAGCCGAAGTCTGGTCAATGATGAATTGGTTTGTTCTTTCAGCAAGGGAATTGTTCTGCGGTCGTCCAGGCAGCGATAGGTCGTGGTTCAGCTTCAGCTCCACGCACGCATTGATCAGTTCTGGGCCGTCATCCGAATATACCTGCTTGATCTTCCTCCTCCCGCAGAAGTGCTTGATAGCCCTGACGACTGAGTCAGTGTCTCTTCTCGCGGTGGGATAAGCCATGATAATTCCGGTATATATGTCCCGGATGATGAGCGCATACCTGCCTTCCACTTCATGATCTCCTGATGCCGTCACAAAGTCGAACGTCACCAAGTCCCCGAACATCTTTACCTCCCTCTTGAAGGCTCCCGTTCGTGATCTGAAGTGTCTCATCTTTGCCTTGACGCATGATTCGCAGAAAGGATTTCGGTACCTGTGTGTGAGCAAATGAGCGATGGAGTTGGCGTCCCTCTTGAGGACTCCCACTTTCCTCTTTATTGATGATCCTTCGTACACATCAACTTCAATTCCGGCATCTGGATCATCCTCATCAACCTCTTCCTCGTGAGCTTCGGCATCACCATGTCGATGTGGGACTGACCCAACATCTACAGGTATTTCCTCGGCTACGGGAGGCGGACGTACTGGACCGGCTCCTCCGGGTGGTCCGAAGTCGAACGCACCGTCATGGTGTTCGCCCTCGACCTCTGCGGATTCACCGACAGCGGCGGGTGTGACTTCGTTGTCATCGTCGCCTTCCTGATCTGCCTCATCGTTTGTTACCATTGCCAATACTTCCGAAAAGTGCTCCTTGAGGTCGTCTATCGTAGGGCGATGCCTGTTGCTCCGAAGCTTACCATCACTCACGAGGTATGGGATGTCGTCCTTGACCTGCAAGTGCACGAATCCCTGCTTTGGAGTAACCATAAAAGGTAGTTTACCAGGCATCCAGTGAAATGCATAACCCATCTTCATGCACCTCCTCCCTACTGACAACACCGTAGGTGTTTCATCCAATACGTGCGGCTCGACAGTCTCGTCCAATTCGTCCACGACTATCTTGGCCACGTCGGATGTGGAAGTGGAACCATTCGCGGTCTGGAACACAATCTCATCATCGTCTTTCACAATGTCGACACCCAGGCTCTTTGCCTTGGCTCGTCCGATGAGATCATGACCACATCCGGTGTCCATCAACCATTTCACCCGTTTACTGATGCACGTTGACATGGCGAAAACGTTCTTCGGCAAACCATGCTGCTTCTTCCAGTCAACGGCCGACTCTCTGATTTCGTCCTTGTTCTGATCATATTCAAACATTATGCTGCTCTCCTTGGTCACTGGGAAGTAGTGTCTCTTGTATATGTCATCTACCACCTCTCTCAGTATTCTCGCCCTTATCAATGATCGTTGGACTTGATCACTGCTCTTGAACTTCTTCTCGTCGACGTACACGTGCTGATAAGGCTCATTCTCATTGTCTTCATAACCGTACCATTCCCCTTTTCGTTCCCATTGCCTTCTCTCGTCTTCGAGATAGGTGATCTCTCCATTCTCGTCGACATCGAGTACTTCCTTGAACCATACCATTTTCTCGATGATCTCGGACTCGCCAGACCATCTTGATGATTCGCTCATCGCGTCGTCATCATGCTCGTGGTAGACAGTCTCGGCTTCATCCGGCTCGACCTGGTCAACGTCCTTGTTAAAGCTGACCTTCCCCGCAGGAGCCGATTGCTTCAGGACTATCGCAGGCATCGCGATGGCCCTTCTTGCAATAGCTGGCGCTGCGGCCTTGGCAGCAGCTTTCGGCTTGGCTTGTGCCTTGTCGCTTGACGTTGCCGGAGCTGAATTGTTCTTGATGAGCTCGTGCCTATACTTGCAGGCACCCCCTCTGTCGCACTTTCCCTTCTGGAACGCGAAGCATGCTCCATCATCCCTCTTTGGTGACGATGATCTGGATTTGGACTTACCTTTTCCTTTCCCTTTGGACATGTTCTCCAGTTTGTGCTCCGTCTTCTTGCTGTGGGAAAATGTGCATTCATTCCCTTTCACGCATCCCTGCGCCGATTTGAAGTGATACCAACAGGGGTTATCTTTGCCTCCGCCCGGACTCTTGCCTCTGTCGCTGGCACCGTCGGACTTGCCGTTCTTGCCAGCGTGGCCCTTTGCTTTGGCCTTTGGGAGTACAGGAGCAGCATCAGGTCCACCGGGTTTCCCCTTTCTGCCTTTGCCGCCCTGGTTCTCCTGTTTGCCAGTGGCTGGGGCTGCATCCCTGCCGCCCGACTTCATCATCGACTTGACCGACCTCTCCTTCATGTCAAGCATCAGGTCCTCCCGATCCGCCTTGATCTGATGGTCGATCAATGCCAACAAGAATTTGTACGTCTTTTGAGGATGCTTGTCCGGCAGTCTATGGTAGGCATTGAGGCCGAATTCCATCTTCTTGCTCCCCTTGATCTTCCTGTAGAGGATATCTCTGAGAGCCAATTTACTGGGTCTGTCCTCGCTCCTCATCTTTAGCAGCAAATCACACCACTTGTTCCTGAACATAACCAAGTTCTTGTCTCCAGGAAAGTCAAGGTTGAATAGGTGCTCGATGTGGTAGACAAGATCCGTTCTATCAGACGTTCTGAATGATTGCATAACCAATGCCACCAACTCTCGTCCCTTCACGATCACCCCTTGTTGATGTCGTAGTTCCGAGTGTCGCGTAGCGTCGAGGTACACGTCTTTGGCTTCGTCAGGTGCTTGTTTCAACATATTCTGCATGCCCATGGCCATCTTGATATCTATCGTAGCAAATCTGTCGCCACCTGAATCGCTAAGCATATTCAGGTCTGGGTTTAACCCAAGAGCTTGTTCCAACCATTTTGTCCATGTGTCGGTATCTGGATCTGCGCATGCGCTCAGAACATTCATCAGCAGTTGCATCTTCCAGTTATCAAGTTGGTGGATCTTTGGCCAAGCGGGAATAGACACCCTCTCGGCTTCTTTCCTCGAGATCCTCGGTCTTTCGTTCTTGACCTCTCGATCACCCTTCGATCTTCTGCGCCTCCTCCGTGTTCGATTGTCATCTTCTTCCTCTTCCTCTTCCTCATCTTCTTCGTCCTCCTCGTCATCGTCGTCCTCGTCCTCATCATCGGGTGGGTCATCCGGAGGTCCTCCTCCGCCACCTGTGAGGCTCAACTGACGTCGACTTGCTCCCTGCCTATTCCCATTAGGCGAGAACCCACCGTAATCCAATGGGGGCGTAGTACCGTTGTTTCCCCCTCCATCACCACCACCAGTCGTAGTAGTGGATTGTGGGACATGCCCAACAACCCCTTGCATCTGGGATAGGTGTACATCGATCATTGGATCACCAAAGGACGGAAAGAGAATCGAACCTGGCATTAGCGACGAATTAGGGGTCAGATTTGAAGACGATGACGGGACTAATCCAGCCACCCTCTTGTCTACCCTATTCGAATTAGCTTGGGGTCCTCCCTCAGCGCGCTTCACTACTGCTCGTTCACGATGTCCATCTTTACTGCTAGAGGCTTCCTGTGTCTCCAGCTTCTTGAGTGCACGTAGTTCCTCATTGTCAGCATCGAGTTGACGAACAAAACTCTCTTCCTGCTTGAGTGTCGCCTCCCTTTCCTTCAGTTGTCCCTGAAGCTCGTGCATTTCCTCAAGGTACTCATCATACACTCCCTTGGCTGTCAATCTCCAGTACTCAGCCTCCTTCGACTTCTCGTCCATCGTGCACCGTTCTTCTTGTTTTGCTTCTTTGACCTGGGCTAACTCCAAGATCGCATCTTGATGATGACCACCCTCGATAGCAATCATCTGGTCCTTCATCGACACGTCGGATTCATACTGTTTGACGATCTCTTCCTTCTCGCGAAGCAAGCAATCTGCTCTCTTTGATTCCTGTTCCGCGAACACTGTAACGTCGTTCAGTCTCGCCATCAGCTGTTCCCTGGAGTCCTCCATAGAGTACGTCTCGGGGCGCTTGACGAGCGCGTGCTCCAACTGTGATTTCAGACTTTGGACCATCTCCTCCTCGTTGAACTTCTCGATAGATGTAGACGATTCGATGCCTCTGATCTGTTGCTGATAAACTGATATTTGTTGTGAAGCTTCACGGTGTATCTGATTTGCATGTATAGCTGATTCCTGCGCGGCCGACTTCTCGCTTGCCATGTAGGATTTCATCACTGCAATCTCCCGCTTCTGCTCCATTATAGTTCCTTCAGCTTGTCTCATCTGTTGTATTATAACATTCGACTCCATGTCCTTCTTTTCCCCGTACTGATATGCGTTCATTTCCACCTTGCGCATCTGTTGGGCTTCCTCCTCGAACTTGCGCCATGCAAGCTGGTGCAATTTGCTCTGCGCGTTCTCTCGTGCAATTGCTGCGCGCGTTCTCTCGTGCAATTTGCTGCGTGCGTTCTCTCGTGCAATTTGCTGCGCGTGTTCTCTCGTGCTACTTGCGCTGCGTGCTCTCGTGCTACTTGCTCTGCATGTGCTCTCGTGCTACTTGCTCTGCGTGTGCTCTCGTGCTACCTGCTCTGCATGTGCTCTCGCGCTACTTGGTCTGCGTGTGCTCTCGCGCTACTTGCTCAGCCATGTGGTGTTGGTGGTGACTCACAAGATGTCCCGACTGCTTGCTGGCAATCTCACATCGTCTCTCCAGCTCCTGGATCCGGATGGTGCTCCCATAGTCTTCTTGATGAAGATTTGCCATCGCTGCCGACATTTCATCAAGTGTCTCTTGATATTCCCCGATCTCCATCTCCATCTTGTTCTTTTCTTTAATCGCGGCGCGAAACTCTGCACTGGTGGGTGATTTAGACCTCCCACCTTTTGATGTCGACCTCACGCCCTTCTGCGACGTCCGTGGTGTCGCAGGCGAAAATGATGATCTTCTCGGTGGGGATTCTCTTTGCTTCGACTCCTGATGAACATCGATCTGCTTCCATGATCTTGTGGGAGTGGATATGTCGCTGAATTGCGCGGATCCTCCGCTCCCAGGTTCATCCTGTGAATCTGCGATCATATCCATCACCGCAGGAAGAGCCATCAATCCATTGGATCCCTCTGAGCTGCTGTTCCCAAAAGTTGCAGTACTTGGGCTCGCTGAAGATGCCATTGTACCGTGTAGGTTATTGTTCCTTTATTGTCCCTGTACCCGCAATAAACCAGCTGTCTCTCTGTCCAGTGTAGAGCTGGTCGTTACGGCTGATAACCTGTCAAGAGACGGCAAGGTGACGTCCCGTGGGACGCTGTGCACCGAACCCTCCAGCTGTAATACCAACCACGTAGAAAGGTGTATACGGTCAATGCCGTTATAGCCGAACCCGTGTAACCGTTGTAAGGGAGAAGGAATAATAGTTACAACAGTGGTCCTGACAAATGCAGCGCAGGCGAAGTGTTTTCCGCTCTCAATGCCGATCACGTGTGAACGCAGCTACACATCAGATCTTGAACCTCAATTGTGTCTTGAGCCAAATGGCGATCAATGGAACTCGGTAAGCAACACTATAACACAGACCTCAGAACTGCTTCCCAATTTAGGCACGGGGCCTAGAGGGTTTTAACAGGACCCAACATGAATTGGTCGTGGTCGCGGAGATCGCTCCCGCGCCGGCACAGCAACCGGGACGGGGTGAAATTGCCAAACTGCGCGTTCAACCCACCCATCAATCCGTTCACATTGCAACCCAAGATCAACCCTGTCCTCAACCTTAAGCCATGACCCGTTCCTCAGAAACCAAGTGGAACGAAGCCACTTGCTCCCGAATGGTGTCACAACCGCGAGTGGAGGTTTCACACGCATCAGTCTGGGCCCTTTGGCAACAACAACCGGATCATGTCCTGCATGCTCATGCAATCCTTCTTTAGATGTCAGGCCGGACCACCACAGGTCCGGGGGCATGATCGGAATGTGTGTGTACAGAAATGTGGGAACTCCGTCAACTGTTCGCGAAGCAGTCTGCATGGTCCCTTTTATGGGATCACACGTGGGTGTGAGCGCCTTGAGGGTATCCGGGTCAGACAGCAAACTCGGGTCGAGCAGACCAATCTGCAAGCATGCATGTTTCCACTTGCGTCCATCATTGAACGCCTTGGTATAGATGTCAGCCGCCATTCTGTCGGTGACTTCATACGCCAAGTACGTGTAATCACGTGTGAACATCTCATGCGTCCACGAAATGCAAACACCATGGCTTCTCTCAAGGTAGCGCATCGTAGGGTTTCTCCCCGACCGCACGACACCGATCATAGCCTTGTTATCGTCATAGAACACGAAGTTCGGTGACTTCTTGAGAATCCGCTGCAACAATTTAAGAGCAGGCATACCCATGGCTCTCATGGCAACATCGGCCGCAACAATTTCGGCCTCAGGAGTTGAGTGACTCACACAACCCTGTCTTTTCGAGCTGCCAGACAACGGAAATCGCGTATTGGGTCCTTGTATATTCAAGTGCCCACCAGAGGTGGAACGCCATGATTCAGGCGCACATCGTCCATGGGGTCTCCGACCCAACCGACCATGCGCCAATGTTTCGTATGATGCACATAACACATCAAATGGCGCAAACCCCGATCATCGGAGTCAGTCCACCTGTGCACATTTCGTGCCAGGCGATTCACTTGCCGCAACAAATCGAAGCGGGCAATCCGCGCACCGTACAGCAACTTCATTAGTACGCTAGCGGCATGCGGAGCAAGGTGTCCACGCACGGGCTCCTTCGTGGCCAACTCAGGAGTCCCTCCCCGCTGGTCCGGCGCTGTGGCAGAACCGTCGGTGGGCACAAGATTGTTACACCTCTTTTTGCAGGCTTCCGTGAGACGTGATTCTTTGTTTCCTCATGCAACTCAGGAGTGACAACCTTATTCAATTTTACATCGCCCGTACATCAAGATAGCGGTCGACACATGAACGTAGGAACTGTTCCATGTCATAGGTCACCGTTGTGACGCGGTGTCCGTTCCCGAGTGTGACGTTTCCCTTGCTTTGATTACAACCCAGGTACATGTCAAGTCCAGTCTCGGGCTCAATCTTCAAACGTGTACGCAACATGCTCCATCCCTGGGCAAGGTTCTTCTGTGGCCCTGCCATTTTGAAGTCATCGACGTACACAACCAGAACAAGTTGGAGCTTTTCATGAATGTACACTGATGGCCATTCCTCACCGATGGGTTCAAAGCCAACGGCGCGCACCGATTCATCACAGTGCTGCTCCCAAAATGTTCCCGCATCAGGATGTCCGTACAGTGCCTTCCTCAGTGGAACAACTGGCCTCCTGTACTTACCCCAATTGCATTCACTCGGCACAGCCTCAGGTGGCAATTCTATCCAACATGGCGTGCCCCTCAGTGTGGCCTGAATGTACGCTTGCACAGCGTCGGCCATCTGCACATCCCAACCATCATGACAACCCAAGAAGTCCGCCCAGCGCGAGGCCTCAAACGAAGCAGGAGAGTTCCCCAGGTCTTGAAACATCGCAGCTTCAAAGCTTTGATTCTTCACTTGGTTCCCCAGCAACACGCCTCTACCCTTGAACTTCCTCTTGGGATCGCCAACAGGCAACTTGTGAGTGCTTTTCAACGCAAATACCATGTGCGCGAGCCATGTGTATCTCTTCCCCTTTCGCTTTTGCCTCCTTGGCCACAGCGTCATATTCTCGCACTGCACCAAGGTCGAAGACGCCCTGGTCGATTAATCCCGACCATTCTTTCTTCATTGATGCCAGGGCATCAGGGTTGGTCAACATTTCTTTTCGGCCAACCGGCCTGGACACCAATGCGTCGAAGAATCGAACAACTTTCACGGCTTTCTCTCTGTGCTGTATTAACTCAGAGGTCACACACGGCATCGATGGGTATTTCTTGGCTTCGCCGTCTTCTCCTATCGCAGGTAACGCGAGCGGTACTTTTCCTGAGACCACCTCAGCAGACTCCTCCCATTCGTACCAGGTAAAATCCGTCGGCGTATCACCCGCAGAATCCGTCCCTGATATCAATTCAGCTTCGTCTCTCTGACGCTCAATGACTGATGCAACTGCCTTCGTCCAATTTGGAGTCGACCTCGATCGCTCCTCAGATTTGAACTTCCAGGCGTATATTACTACCAGACACACAAACTCTTTCTCAAGCTGAACATTTCGTCTCACGACATCTTGGGATTGCTTGGAATCCATGAGGACAACCACTCCGTCAACAGGATTTACAACTATCCTGACCCAATCAAGCTCAGCCAATTGTTTCCCATCCTGTGGGTTCTTGATCTTTGACACGTTCTTCCGCAATCCCCAATTGTACTGCCATTCAACTCCACCCCAGCGGTTTCGAAGCATTGCTCAAATTCTCTTACCACCGGGCATCTGTAATGTCTGCGCCTCTGCTGGTGCAGAAATCTCAGATTCCTTACTCTTGGGTCCGCCTTTCTTCTTCTTGCCACCACCCTTCACCTCGGCTTTCTCCTCCTCGGTGTAGTATTTCCTCATCATTGCCCATTCATCAGGAGTGTGTTCTGGAGGTCTCGTTGTCTTCATTAACCTGAAGCCGTCCTTCCCAACGGGATACGGTCTTCCGGCCTTGTCGATCTGCCATCCCCAGGTAGTCCAGCTGACACATGTGGAAGGTCGGGCTTCACAACTTCCTCATCGCCCTTGGCATGTCCATCGCCTTTCCCTTTTGACGAGCTCGGTCTAGCATCCTCTTCTTCTACATGATCCCCCCGATCTCCGACAAGCATCTCCGGACCTTCGTCAAGCAGTAGACCAGCGATCTGATCGACCTCATCGTCAAGCAGTCGCTTTTCGTCACTCTGCAGTAACTCGGGCTCGTAGTCCTCATCCTCGACCAGGCGATCACGTGCATCCAGACCGATTGCATCGACAGACATCTCAATTCCCTCCAATGTTTCATTGGCAGCTTTGTACTTCTGTTGTATTGGAAATGTCAGAGGTGACTTGAGGATCATCCTCTCCGTCTGATGTGGCATTCTCAATCGAGGTGGAACCTTTGCCTTCTTGATGTTCAGCTCCGCACCCGCAAACGCAGTGAGGGCCCAAGCCCGATACTTGTTCGCCCAATGCATCCCGGTACTCAATACATACCCAGCAAATATACCAGTTCCCCCCTTGGCTCGAATTTCTCCCTCTTCTCCCCTCGTGCTTCGCTCGGCTTGAAGTCCACAAGCGCACCAAAAGGTATCTTCTCGCCTTTGAACTCCTCACCATGCAGCCTCAACCAAGCGCTTGATCCATTCACCTCTTCGACGTTCATCAGATGGCACAGCGTGGTGATGGCCTGCACCCAGTAGCACGTGGGTAGACCGGCATGTACAAGCAGGCCGAAGTCTGGTCAATGATGAATTGATTTGTTCTCTCAGCAAGGGAATTGTTCTGTGGTCGTCCGGGCAAGGACAGGTCGTGGTTC
This sequence comes from Effrenium voratum, assembly GCA_963377175.1. Classification (NCBI taxonomy): domain Eukaryota; class Dinophyceae; order Suessiales; family Symbiodiniaceae; genus Effrenium; species Effrenium voratum. Next base: position 97,363 of record CAUJNA010000693.1, on the reverse strand, counting down.
AGTTTCAATTCTACGCATGCGTTGATCAGTTCTGGACCATCGTCCGAGTACACCTGCTTGATCTTCCTCCTCCCGCAGAAGTGCTTGATGGCTCTGACAACGGAGTCAGTGTCCCTTCTCGCAGTTGGATAAGCCATGATAAGCCCGGTATATATGTCTCGAATGATGAGCGCATACCTGCCTTCCACCTCATGGTCTCCTGATGCCGTCACGAAATCGAACGTCACCAGGTCCCCGAACGTCTTTACCTCCCTCTTGAAGGCTCCCGTTCGTGATCTGAAGTGTCTCATCTTTGCCTTGACGCACGATTCACAGAAAGGGTTTCGATACCTGTGGGTAAGCAAGTGAGCAACGGAGTTGGCGTCCCTCTTGAGGACTCCCACTTTCCTTTTGATCGATGACCCTTCGTACACATCAACTTCGATTCCAGCATCTGGATCATCCTCATCAACCTCTTCCTCGTTAGCTTCGGCATCACCATTACGACATGGGACTGGCCCAACGTCTACTGGTACTTCCTCAGCTGCGGGCGCACCGGACCGGCTCCCCCGGGTGGTCCGAAGTCGAACGCTCCATGATGATGTTCGCCCTCAACCTCTGCGGATTCACCGGCTGCGGCGGGTATGACATCATTGTCATCATCACCATCTTGATCCGCCTCATCGTTCGTGACCAATGCCAATACTTCCGAAAAGTGCTCCTTGAGGTCATCAATTGTAGGGCGATGCCTGTTACTCCGAAGGTTACGTACGGGATGTCGTCCTTGACTTGTAAGTGTACGAATCCCTACTTTGGTGTAACCATGAAAGGTAGTTTACCAGGCATCCAGTGAAAAGCATATCCCATCTTCATGCATCTTCTCCCAATTGAACACCGTGGGTGTCTCATCCAACACATGCGGCTCGACAGTCTCGTCCAACTCGTCCCCGCCTATTTTGGCCACGTCAGATGTGGAAATGGAACCATTTGCGGTCTGAAACACAATCTTATCATCATCTTTCACAATATCGACACCCAGGCTCTTTGCCTTGGCTCGTCCAATGAGATCATGACCGCATCCGGTGTCCATCAACCATTTCACCCGTTTGCTGACGCACGTTGACAATGCGAACACATTCTTCGGCAGACCATGCTGTTTTTTCCAGTCGATGGCCGCTTCCTTGATCTCGTCCTTGTTTCGATCATATTCGATCACGATGGTGCTCTCCTGGTTACCGGATAGTAGTGATTTCTGTAAACATCTTCCACCACCTCTTCCAGTATCTTTGCTCTTATCAATGATCGTTGGACTTGATAGGCTGATAATTCTCGATGATCACTGCTTTTAAACTTCTTCTCATCGATGTGCACGTACTGGTAAGGACCATCCTCATTGCCCTCATAGCCGTACCACTCTCCCTTTCGTTCCCATTGCCTACTCTCGTCTTCAAGATAGGTGATCTCCCCGTTCTCGTCGACGTCGAGTACTTCTTTGAACCATACCATTTTCTCGGGGATCTCGGACTCGCCAGACCATCTTGACGACTCGCTCATTGCATCGTCATCACGCTCGTGGTAGACAGTCTCGGTCTCATCCGGCTCGACTTGATCAACGTCCTTCTTGAAGCTGACCTTTCCCGCAGGGGCCGAGTGCTTTAAGACTATCGCAGGCATGGCGATGGCCCTTCTCACAATCGCTGGCGCTGCGTTCTTGGCGGCAGCCTTCGACTTGGCTTGTGCCTTGTCACTTGACGTCGCCGGAGCTGAATTGTTCTTGATGAGCTCGTGCTTATATTTGCAAGCACTCCCTTTCTCACACTTTCCCTTCTGGAACGCAAAGCATGCTCCATCTTCCCTCTTCGGTGATGATGATCTGGATTTGGACTTCCCCTTCCCTTTTCCTTTGGGTAGGTTCTCCACCTGGTGTTCCGTCTTCTTGCTGTGGGAAAATGTGCATTCATTCCCCTTCAAGCATCCCTTCTCCGCTTTGAAGTGATACCAACATGGGTTCTCTTTGTTTCGCTCGGACTCTTGCCTCTGTCGTTGGCACCGTCGAACTTGCCGTTCTTGCCAGCGTGACCCTTTGCTTTGGCCTTTGGGAGCACAGGAGCGGCGTCAGGTCCATTGGATTTCCCCTTCTTGCCTTTGCCACTCTGGCCCTTCTGCTTGCCAGCAGCCGGAGCTGCGTCTTTGCCGCCTGATTTCATCATTGATTTGACCGACTTCTCCATTTGGTGGTCAATCAATGCCAGTAAGAATTCATACGACTTTTGAGGATGTTTGTCTGGCAACCGATGATAGGCATTCAGACCAAATTCCATCTTCCTGCTCCCTTTGATCTTCCTGTATAGAATATCTCTGAGAGCCAGTGTGCTGGGTCTATCCTCGCTCCTCATCTTCAGCAACAAATCATACCACTTGTTCCTGAACACAACCAAGTTCTTGTCTCCAGGGAAGGCTGAATAAGTGCTCGATGTGGTAGACAAGGTCCGTTCGATCAGACGTCCTGAATGATTGCATGACCAATGCCACCAACTCTCGTCCCTTTACGATCACCCCTTCTTGATGTCGTAGTTCCCAATGTCGCAAAGCGTCGAGGTACACGTCTTTGGCCTCGTCTGGTGCTTGTCTCAACATGTTCTGCATTCCCATGGCCATTTTGATGTCTATTGTAGCGAATCTATCGCCGCCGGAGTCGCTCAGCAAATTGAGGTCTGGGTTTAACCCAAGAGCCTGTTCCAACCATTTCGTCCATGTGTCGGTATCTGGATCTGCGCATGCGCTTAGAACATTCATCAGCAATTGCATTTTCCAGTTGTCGAGCTGATGGATCTTTGGCCAAGGGGGAATGGATACCCTCTCAGCCTCTTTAATTGAAATCCTCGGTCTCTCGTTCTTGATCTCGCGATCATCCCTCGATCTTCTGCGCCCCCTCCGTGTCCGATTGTCATCTTCTTCTTCTTCCTCGTCCTCCTCATCCTCCTCGTCGTCGTCATCCTCGTCCTCATCATCGGGTGGATCACCTGGAGGTCCCCCCCCACCACCTGTTAGGCTCAATTGACGTCGACCTGGCCCTTGTCGATTTCCATTGGGCGAGAATCCACCGTAATCCAATGGGGGTGTAGTACCGTCGTTTCCCCCTCCATTACCACCACCACCAGTCGTAGTAGCGGATTGTGGGACATGCCCAACAACCCCTTGCATCTGTGATAGGTGTACATCGATCATTGGATCACCGAAAGACGGAAAGAGAATCGAACCTGGCACTAGCGACGAATTAGGGATCAGATTAGATGATCATGACGGGTATAACCCAGTCACCTTCTTGTCTTCCCTAGTCGAATTAGTTCGAGGTCCCCCCTCAGCGCGCTTCACTACTGCTCGTTCACGATGTCCATCTTTACTGCTCGAGGCCTCCTGTATCTCCAGCTTCTTGAGTGCCCTGAGTTCCTCATTATCCGCATCGAGCTGACGAACGAAACTCTCTTCTTGTTTGAGTGTCACCTCCCGATCCTTCAGTTGTCCCTGAAGTTCGCGCATCTCCTCGAGGTACTCATCATACACCCCTTTAGCTGTCAACCTCCAGTATTCGGCCTCTTTCGATTTCTCGTCCATCGTGCACCGTTCTTCTTGCTTTGCTTCTCTGACCTGGGCCAATTCCAAGATTGCATCTTGACGACGACCACCCTCGATAGCAATCATCTGGTCCTTCTTCGACACGTCGGATTCATACTGTCTGATGATCTCTTCCTTCTCGCGAAGCAAGCATTCTGCTCTTTTCGATTCTTGCTCTGCGAATGTCGTAACGTCATTCAGTCTCGTCATCAGCTGCTCCCTGGAGTCCTCCATCGAGTACATCTCGGGGCGTTTGACGAGTGCGTGTTCCAACTGTGATTTCAGACTTTGAACCATCTCCTCTTTGTTGAACTTCTCGATAGATGTAGACGACTCAATACCTCTGATCTGTTGCTGGTAAACTGATATCTGTTGCGAAGCCTCGCGGTGTATTTGAGTTGCATGTATAGCTGATTCCTGTGCGGCCGACTTCTCGCTTGCCATATAGGATCTCATCACTGCAATCTCCCGTTTCTGCTCCATAATAGTTCCCTCAGCTTGTCTTATCTGCATCATAACATTTGACTCCATGTCCTTCCTCTCCCCGTATTGATACGCGTTCATTTCTCCTCAAACTTGCGCCAGGCCTCCGCCATATGGTGTTGGTGATGACTCACAAGATGTCCCGATTGCTTGCTGGCAATCTCACATCGTCTCTCCAGCTCTTGGATCCGGATGGTGCTCCCATAGTCTTGATGAAGATTTGCCATTGCTGCCGACATTTCATCAAGTGTCTTCTGATACTCCCCGATCTCCATCTCCATCTTATGATTTTCTTTAATCGCGGCGCGAAACTCGGCACTCGTGGGTGATTTGGATCTCCCACCTTTCGATGTCGACCTCACGCCCTTCTGCGACGTCCGCGGTGTCGCAGGCGAAGACGATGATCTTCTCGGTGGAGACCCTCGTTGCTTCGAGTCCTGATGAACGTCGATCTGTTTCCATGACCTTGTAGGTGTGGATATGTCGCTGAATAGTGCGGATCCTCCGCTCCCAGGTTCGTCCTGTGAATCTGCGACCAAGTCCATTACCGCAGGAAGAGCCATCAATCCATTGGATCCCTCTGAGCTGTCGTTCTGAATAGTTGCAGCACTTGGGCTCATTGTACCGTGTAGGTTATTGTCCCTTTGTAGCTTCTGTACCCGCAATGAACCAGCTGTCTCTCCGTCCAGTGTAGAGCTTGTCGTTACGGCTGATAACCTGTCAAGAGACGGCAAGGTGACGTCCCGTGGGACGCTGTCCACCGAACCCTCCAGCTGTGTGTACCCAACCACGTAGAAAGGTGTATACGGTCAAACCGTTATAGCCGAACCCGTGTAAACTGTTGTAAGGGATAAGGACCAATAACCACGATGGTGATCCTGGCAGCTGCGGCGTGAATGAAGTATTTTCCACTCTCTATGGTCGATCACGTGCGAACGTAGTTCATGCAAGACCTTGAGCCCTACTTGTGACTTGAGCCAAAATGGCAGTCAATGGAACATTGTAACCAACAATAACACAGACCTCAGAACAGCTTCCCAATCTAGGCACGGGGCCAGGAGGGTTTTAACACTATACATGCTGTCATTCAGAACCACATGACTGCCAGGCAAGCCGTCAAGTAGCAAATCCAAAGCATTCCATGCCAAAGCACGCCAGGAGATGAGAATGAGCTTCCAGTGATCGAGCCTAAATTTGTGCCTCGTGAAACAGCCTGCTTCAAACGGTGCACCTTCCGCCTTCTGCTGTCTTCCAGTCCTTTCTGTTGGATCCCTGTGCCCTCGAAACTGGAACCCACAATCCGTTGCACCGCTTGCAACGGCTCAAAAACGGCTTTTGCCGACGGCTTGAGCTGGACTGAAAGACGAGAGACGAGACTGGAGGTCGCAGGATCAAGGACAGTAGCCAAACTCCGAAGTTTGCCAACACCATGGAGCCACGGCTTGCAAACGCGAGCGGCCGCAAGGCCGCCTCGCCCGCGTCAATGGCTTTTATCCAGTGAGGCAATTGAAGTTCCGATTGTACGTAACCGTTCTGTTCTGAATGGAATCATTGCTTTCTGCTCTGGGGCAGCGTACCGTGTACATACAGTAGCTGTCAAGTGTCTCTTTGTAACGTGCTTCTTGTCATCATTCACTATTCATTCACCAGTGCCGACTTGCTCTTCTGAAGGACTTTCTTTGCGAGCGAAATCTTTCACGCAGCTTTATGTTGCCTGAGGGGTAGACCACTCCATCATGCTGCTAACCAACACTTTTCGCCTCGGCTCTGCAGAACCGACGTTAAAGTCTAACCGTTAAAGCATAGGCAAAAGTGCTTCGATCCTTTGTCTGCGCGTATCGCTGGAGAGTCCAAGCTGACATTCAAACCTTTGAGGTGTCACACAATCGCTGTGACAGCCATCACCAGGAGAGCACTCATGTCACAAGGCATCTCTGCACTCCAGGCTTGCCACATTTCAGATCCATGTGCTGAGCCATAACTATCAGCAAAGCACGAAAGCAAGAAGGCACGAACAAAAAGTCCATCACCAGATTTTTTCATGTCCACCAGGCTGGGCACGCGTGAATCGTGGCTGGGCAACCGGTTTGATACGCAACAGAAACACGAACAAGGCATGGCTCGCTTCGCAACTGCGTGAAACCATGGCTTGACTCTCAATTCTGCGCTTTCATCAAACAGGAGAACTTGAGAACCTATGCGCTTCGATCAAGACGACGAGCTCGTCCTGAAGGTTTGAAGAGTTGATCAATGACTTGTCGCAGTGACAACAACAGTTGAGTCTAGGCAAGGGGGTTGTGCTCAAAACAAGACCAACGCCAACAGCGAACCGCTATTAGCACACAAAAATACAGTGTGCAAATGAACCCTGGTGGCAGGCTGGGTTTCCTGGACAGAAGACAAAGCCAGCAAGAAGTGTGTTTTTCTTGGCCGACGCACTTCGCTGCAACTGTGATGCCAACAGTTGCAGCTTGAACGGTGTCCTGCCAAGATGTTGCACACAATCCGCTCTCCCTTGGCACGATCAAGATCCAAAAGCTTCGCAGCACTTGCCACACTTTGCTCCACACAGGCAACTCACTCAAGTTGCGAGTTGGTCATGTCCAAGCTTGGACTTGTTTGACAAAGGTGGGGCTCAAGGTTCTGATTCTAGGTGTGCGCAAAAAGCAGCCTTCACTTCTAAACGCGCTGAAATCCAGCAGGGTGTCCTGACTCAGAGTATTGCCTTTGCAGGTAAGCCGCGCTGAGAGCAGAATCGAGTCAACGGTCCATGTCCGCCGTGACGCTAGCAGTTGAAGCTGCACTCATAGATGTGCATCTCCCGGAGCCAAGATTCTGACATGGGCCAAGTTCTTTGACTCTCCCCACTCCCACAACCCCAAGAAATATCGTCCCAGCGCCTAGGCTCGGACCAGGCGCAAGACATCCAGCAATGCCTGAATCGGGCGTTTTTTCCCTCAGCTTCAGTTCCAACTCCACCAACTCCACCCATCCAATTCATTCGATATCTAGTGTCTTGCCCGTCCTGGCGTTCTGCATGTTGAAAGCGTTGATGCTCCACATACAAAGATGGCAAGGCCTCTGAGCGCCTGAAAGTGGAGTTCGCGCTACAGGAACAAGCGGGGCTCTTGTCGCATGCCTCATGGTCTTCTCACTAAATCAAGCTCTCGACCCCAACACCAAAAAGAAAGATATTGCTGCACAGCTGAAGCTTGATTACTGTTTGATACTTGCATTCATATTTAATGCTTTGCGACTGGTTGTGCGTGTTGTGTGCTGTGTGTGATGTGTGTGTGTGTGCTGTGTGTGTGTGTAAGTGCCTCTGTGTGTGTGTGTGTGCTGTGTGTGCGTGTGTTTGTATGTAAGTGCCTGTGTGTGTGTGTATGCCCGTAAGTCTGCACGTGTTTGTGTGTGTGTCTATTGTGTGTGTACGCGTTTCTTCGTGTATGTGTTGTGGGTTTGCTACTTCTGTGCACGTGTTTGCTTGTGTTCGTGCCCGTGCTCGTGCGAATGTTTTTGCATTCGCTCGTGTAGGTGTCGGTGTGTGCGTTTCTCTGCGTGTGTGTCCGCGTTCTGAGATTCTGCGTTTCTAGGTCTGTGGGCGCGTGCTCTGTGATACTGTGTTGCTGTTTTGTTTTGGGTCTACTTGGTAGGTTTTGTGTCCGTTCATTTGTTCGCTTGCTCGCTTCTGCTTGCTTGTTTGGTTGCTGTTTTGCTTGCTTGCTTGCTTTGCTTATTTGTTTTTATTTGTTTTTGTTTGTTTGCTTGTTTGTTTGTTGGTTCATTCGTTCGTTTGTTGACGGACTGCTGGTGCTTCTGTTGCTATTTCGCTTGCTGGTGTTGCCGTTGCTGTTCTTGTTTTTGGCGCTGTTGTTGATGATGCTGTTGTTGTTGTTGTTGTTGTTGCGGCCGTCGTCGTTGTCGTTGGTTGTTGTTGTTTTGGCTTTTGTTCCCCAAATCGTGTTTACACTAAGGGGCTCTTACGGTAACAGTTGAGGCTGGGTTAGAGTGGGTTCGTGTGGGCGGCGCGCTCTCGCTGTGGCGTCGCGCTCATTGTTTCGGCTTTTGCTTGCAGCGGCGCTACAGCAAAGGTACGCTATATATGGTGTCAAGAAACCTCGCCCGAAACGCCCTGTTTTAAGCAAAGTGCATGGCAGGGCCGCCTTGTGGTAGATGCCTCCTTGCCCGGCCAGGACGCTTGGACAATCGGACTTATCTAAAACCATGCCAGTTGTCGCAAAAAGTTGTCTTGCGTGCGATAGCTTTGCGTGAAGCGGACCTTTCTTCTGCGACACTGGCCTTTTCGCTTCTTCACAAGCCGCTGAAAGACGAAAGAATCCCTCTGCGGCGATCGCGCGCGTCGAAGCGCTCTCGCTGCGGCGCCGTGCGAATGTGTCTTGAGCTTGGCGAGATCATGCGTGTCGAACTGGGAGCTTCGAGCCATCCATTAGAAGGCGCTGCGGTTTCCGCGTGCTCCGCAGTTGGGCTTGGGCTTTGCAGGCCCTCTCCCTGTTCAGAGTCCTCTCGTCTGCGCCTTTTGAGGAGTCGGGCATCTGGCTGCAAAGCTGCTGCTGCTGCTGCTAAAGCGCTGGGCCCATGGCTTCTCAAGTGGCCGGAGGCTTTGGTCCAATCGTTCTCCAGGTCAATCTGACCTCTTCCTGGCTTCAGTGCGTGTAGGCTGTCCTGCCTCGCGTGAGTGGTAAAGGGCTTGTCGAGGACCCTTGAAAATGTGAATGCCCTTGCCCTTGACAGACTCCTCCAACTCCTTCAGCCTCGTCATCCTTGGCAGCATACCGACACGGTGTAGCCCAGCTGCTGCTTGCCCCGTGCGTTGACGATAGCCTCATTGTTGCTGAGGACCATTAGCCTCGAACTGCACCTCTCTCCAAGATCCCGTCAAAGCACTCAGCTGCTCCAAGTAGTAGCGTTCTTGACAATCCTGGCGCTTGCAGATCCTTGCCAGAGTCCTGCGACCCATCGTCTCCCGGAACTACTGCCAGCCTCCATCCGGGCTAAGGTTACTCCACTTGCCCGCTCCAAACTGCGAGCGCCCGAAGAAGAGGCCTGCGTCGCAAAATCAGCGCAACAAACAGCGCTCCAGATCTGCCGCCGTGGACTTCCGCCTTTGCCATAGGTCGCCACCGTAGCTCTGCTCGGGGTTGTTGGCGCTGCCTTTCCCATCGAAGCGCTGGTTGTCGACGAGGCGTCGCTTATCCCTTGCGGGTATAATCGAAAAATGCGACCACCTTCAGCACGGCATCTCTGCGGTAGAAGCTCTCCAGTCGATCCAGGAGGTCAGCCAACTTTCCAGACTGGTCACAGAGATCATCCACAACTCCCGAAGAAATATTGACGTCGCAGGCCGTGCCCTTGTTGCTCGGGATGATGATCTCCTGAGAACCACGTGGTTGAGGAATTTCTTGAGTGGCGACATCATCACTGGAGCTCGTATCCACTCATGCCACGGCTGAGCCACCTCAGATTGCCCTTCGTGAAGCCGCTGTCCTGGTCCATGCGGTGGCGCTCCTCGATCGCGTGCGAGAGTGACGTGCGCTTTCTGCGTTCTTGACAATGTCACTGCGGCAGCTGTCCGGCAACTGTGCGTGCGCTTGTTAAGATATTAGCACTTTGATCAAGCTCCTAGGTAGCTCAAAATGATGGCCAAACTCCGGCCACGGCTTTCCAACAAACCCGTATTTGCCTTCAAAGGTGCATCGTGGCTGTACACAAGCAGGCGGCAATCTGGTCGAGCCATATCGTGAATGAACCAAGTAGTTGCAATGCTGCTTATCAGGATGGCCAATCTTTATGCTGAGTCCACTCATATAAAAGGAATGAAGAACATGCCGTTTGCTTTCCGATCGTTAGGTCTATTTTCTGGCAGCTTACTTGCTTGTTTGCATTTGGTCTTTGTGCTTGATAAGCTTCCTTTGTGTTGGTGTCTTCATTGCATTCACAGGCAGCATTGTATCTTTTGGTGCGTTTTGCAGGAGGGCAACAGTTCAGTGTGAGGAGGCCAAACCACCAAAGCTAAATGAGCGCATCTGCAATGGACGTTCGGGCCCTATTTGGGTGTTTCGTTGTGTCTGCAGTGCCTCCCAATCCCATTTTTCCTGACTCAAGCAGCAAGCGGAAGTGAGCTTGGCAAGGGTAAAGAAATGGTCAAGCGATGGAAAGGAATGGTGTCACGGCAAGCTTCTCTTCTTTGTTTGGCTTGCCTGCTCTCTTTCCTATCTCTTTCGAAGGCGAGAGGGAAAGAGGAGAAATGATGCATGAAGAGATTGGACATGCCTTTCGCTTCCCTTTCTCTCACATCCATGATGAGTCATTACAGGCAGAATTGCAAGAGGTGAGCCTTGAATCATGGACTCTGATGGATATGATAATGAAAATGCCAAACAAAACACATATAGCACATGTAACACATATAACACGAATAAGACGCATAACACATGTGCACAAATTGTACAAACAAATGATGCTTCTCCGAATTGGACGTTGAGGCAGCAGCTCCATCCGGTATGCTCCTTGCCAACGCCGGCACGACCCTTTCCCCAGCGCATGCCTCGGCAACAGACTCAAAATTGGCACATCCACGTTCCGAAAAGGTCGCAGAAAAGGCCTGCACGAGACGTGAGCAAGTATATCTTTGGCAGCAGGATCTTCTGTTCTCTCGCCAACAACCATTGTCCGTCGACTCACTAAGCGAGGACCAGCCACCCAGGCCTCGCAAGACAAGGATGCACAGCCAAGCACAGCCAGGCAGAGCCAGGCAGAGCCAGGCACAACTCCAAAGTGCGGTGAGTTTCTGAAGCCAAGAAGCCAAGAGGTCCGCTGTCCCGATCCCAATGCTAGGCAAGTCTGCCACGGAGCCTGGTGGCATGCATGGAATGGCATGGAAGGGCACAGCCATGCCAAAGAGAAGCCTAGGCTGGATTGGCGCTCCAGAATTGGGTCTTGCAGGACCACCTCCCAGGTTCAGGCTAAGCGGCTAACTGTCCAGAGGCCAAATCGGCACCTCCCCCCCGAGCTTCGCAACTACAACATCGGATGACCTGAAGGAATGTCTCAGAGTCGTCACAGCTCGCCGTCTGAGCCCTGAGCGTTGAAAGCGCGAGCAGGCGCGCTGCTGCTGGTGCAAGCAATGTCCGCCGAAAGGAAGCTGCCTGTCGCTCAGTCGCTCTTGCGTCACTCTGTGAGATCCGGTCAAACTGCACTGGCCTGAGACTGGCCAACTGCTTGATCTTCCTGCAACTGCTCCTGGATGAGAACCCATGGACAAGGAACAAGGAACTATGGAGCAAGGCAATGCTCACACTCTCTCCAGAACGGCAACGATGATGTTGGAATGGGACAGGTCCGCCAAGCCTGTCAGCGCTGTGAGCGCTGTGAGCACTGTGAGCGCTGTCGCGCACAAAGCTGGGGGGCCTCTGAGGGCGGCTGCCAGAAAGCTGCTCAGCTCCTGCGCACTGGGCAAGGTCTGCGCTCTCAGGGGACTTTTTCTGGCCACAAGACTCCGCATGCGCCAAGTGCCAAGCGCTTTTCCCTGAGCCGTTGAAATCCAAACATCAAACCAAGTCTTCCGGACTGAAGTCCACCTGGTAGTTCTCCCCAACTCCTTCGTTTCGCTCCCACAAGCAAGTCGCCCCGTTGAAGGGCTCCGCTCGCACGTCCGGCTGCGCCGGCCCCGCTGCAGCAATGACGAAGCTGCAGGCCATGCTCTTGAAAAGCTGCCGGAGAGCTCGAGCCTCCTGTCCAAGCACTTCCTTCTCCGCTTCCTCTGAGCTCATCCGAATTCCCATTGGTCGACCTGGATTCGGATTCAGGGGCTCCGAGCTGGTGCGCACCAGCGTGAGGCTGTAGGCCACGTCGAAGGTGGCGCCCGGGCCGATCTTGAAGCCAAAAGAAGCGCCTGAAGGAACCCGTTCTCCACCGATCACCTGAGTCACATGAGTCGCAGTCGATAAGTCCGGCCTATGTCCGAGAAACGCGCACGACTTCACCCGGCCTCAAAAGTAGGTGAAGGGCCCATTTCTGTGCAGTTGGCCCAGTAGAAGAGCGCGGTTTCACTGATTGACGAGAGCTGCGCTTTCCACGTGCCTCGATATGCGGTAACATTGTGCCACGTGTGAACGTTTTCACAAGGTGGCACCCCCAAGACCAGGGGAACACAGGAAAGAAGCAGCAGCGTCCGCATTTCAAAAACCTGGATGCGAAGCTTGAGCCCAGCTCACCATTCATGTTGCTTGACCATATGCCATGTGCTAATGCAACATAAGTGCGATGGGACACTAGATTGTAGGTTGCAGCTATCACCTGTCCTGGCGCAGTGCCGCAGATGCGAGCCAGCGTTGAGCGCGAACGCAAGCGCTGAAGGCAGATGCACAGGAAATAAGGTTTGGGCTCCTGGCAGGACTTCTGGCACATTTGCAAGCTGTTGCTCATTCGATCTCACGATCTCACTCCTGGACCGCAGCAAAAAGGCCTCCTCCCAGCGGCTGGCCCGAGCACAGGCGCCCAACGTGGCACCCACGGCCAACGGGTCGCGCTCGGACCCTGCAAGAGCGCGTGCCATGAGCGAAGCTCGCGCTCGACTGAGAGTGCACTGAGTGCACTGAGTGCGCCGAGTGCCAAGCCCAGGAGGAAGAGAGCCGAGCGCCATGCACCGCCAATGGCTGCATTGCGCCTCAGGCATTTAGGCCTCTGAGTCACCGTCACAGAGTTCTGCAGGCCCAGCGTTGCGGCATCAGGCTCAGGGCCTGCCCGTCCTTGGCAGAGGGAGCTTCGGAGCGGGCACCCTGGCCATATGATCGTGTTTAGTCTCAGATTGCAGTAAACACCTTGTCCTGATGCAGGTGAACGCATTTTCAAACTATCAAGAGTTGTCCTGAGTACTTCTGCCTTTTGCCGATTGTATCGGGCGTTGTAACGTTTTGGCAGCTATTTTGCTGATCAGGCGAAATCCCACCTGCACATTGGGTTACTTCCTAAAGTTCAACTAGTTGGATTACGTGTTTTAGTTGGAAGTCTTTTTACTAAGAAATACACTGCATACCTCAAATGGTAGAGCCTAAATGCCGTGAAATGTGATGAGCTCCAATTACATAGTTTCCACTAGAAAACTCATACCCCAGCAGCCTAATGGCTACCCTTATAACACAAAGGTTTCTCTTCTTTTTTCGGAGAGCGTTAGGCCGACTTTAGTATGGGCGCGTGCACCTGATGTGCGATCCGGTGCGGCCGATCACATGGCTGGCCGATCAGGTGCACGGGCACGCTGCCTTCTTCTATGCCGCTAAGACTTCGGACAGGCAGAACAAAGGGCATGCCAAGCATGTGGAGCCCACATGCTTCGGTGAGATGAACGGGCAAGCTTCATGCCATGCAAGGCTGCAAAATGTGGGATGGGAGGGGCAAGAAGCTTTATCTTTATCTTTCATCCCTTCGCATGTCTCTTTCCTCTTTGTCCACATGGTCTCTCTCTCTCGCTCTCCCGAAACATGGTGGCCATCTTCCTTGCCAAGAGACTCATCGTCTGCAACAGCTGCACGGCCCAGGCCTTTAAAGAAGGCGAATAGACGAGACTAAAAGACGAAAAGACGAAAAGGAAAGAAGCGGAAGGGTTTGGAGAGGCAAGTGCTGCCCAGCGGCCCAGCGGCTAGCTCGCTCGCACCTGAAACCCATTTCTCTTGCAAGCACCATTTCTCGTCTCTTCGTTTTCACCCAGCATGTCCTCTTCTCTCTTCCGTCTCTTCCGTCTCTTCCGTCTCTTCCGTCTCTTCCGTCTCTTCCGTCTCTTCCGTCTCTTCCGTCTCTTCTGTCTCTTCCGTCTCCGTCGTCTCCGTCGTCTCCGTCTGCCCTGCCGCGAATGCCTCTTTCCTCCCTGCGGGCCCCACGCGGTGACGACGGCGTTGCACATGGCCGTGTCCGGCGTGAGCGTCTTCGCCCACAGGCCGTGAACTGAGTCGGGAGTCGACTTTCGAAGTCGAACTCGTCCGAAGCCCCCGAGCTCCACGCCCAAAAGGAGCGCGTGCTCCCACTGCAGAGTTCTCAAACACACCCCAACCTGGGCCCCATGTCTAGCATCTCAACCCAGCCCCATTCCGAATTTAGCACTCACAATGCAAGAATGACATAAACTGCTACAGTGCCGGTTGTGCAAACAAGGACAGGCAAATCCCGCATCATTCTTCCTGCGATGAGACTTGCGCAACCTCTTCAAGTCTGCAAACAAAGCTACTGAACACAAGTGAAGCGCAAAAACTTGACTTGCAACGCTTGAAACAAGAGAATGCGCGAAAGGCGACTCAACAGAGGTGGCCGAAACCCACGCAACTCACAGAGCCCATGTCAAAATCGGCGAGCCGAGCCGCTAGCGCCTTGCCGCGAGAAAGCCGAGCGCAATGCGGCGCGATAGGCGACACGCGTCGCTCGCGTTCGCATCGCACGCGTTCGCATCGCTCGCTCCCGAAGAAGGGATCCACCGAAGCTTCAAGGGCCCAGGCTGAACTTATGGGATGCAAGTGGGATGCAAGTCGCCAAATGGGATGCAAGTCGCAGGGTTGGACTGTGCAATGTTTGAGTACATTGTCACTCTTGGGAAAGGGTTGTCAATGCAAGCAAGACTTCTACCAGTGCTGTTTCCGGAATACAAAATAGCTTCTTGGATTGCTTTCAATTTCTTATTTGCCATCTCGTCGGATGTTGTGCGTGGGTATTTCATGGACTGCAAAAGCTTCAGCATATCTGCTTCCGGGTGTCGGCCCATGCCAAGGCACGGCCGGGCCATAGACCAGCAGGCCTGCTAGAAAGAGCAGGCACGAAGCTTCGTTGCATGCGGCTTAGCCTGGCTCAGCCAACTGCTCCAAAGCCTGCGGGGAGCAATTTCAGAAGAATTGAGCTTCACAAGGACTCCTTTGGACCAGCCTGCAGGATCCGCAGGCATGCTTCCCACTGCAAGCCTGAAGTCGATGCCGAGCTGCTCCTTCTCAAAATTTCGAGTCCACGGCTGTCCATGCATGCCGTCATGACCTGCGTGGCGTTGGGCAGGCGCAAAACAGAACATGGAAGAACAAAATAGAGTGCACAGAACATGCAGAGTGAGTCCCACCATGTGGTGCGTCAGAGCATCTGCAAGATGCAGCTGCTGCATCTCCTGCAAGACGCAAGAGACGCAAGGGATCAGGGCGATGCCCTAGAGGCCCTCTCCTCGAGCAACAAAACTGCCCCTTCCCAATGGCTTCCTCAGTGTCACACATAGGAATCCTAGGAACTCGCCTTGGGCGACTCAAGTGCTCCACCGATCTGGCAGGCTTTAATGGCTGAGTTGTAGGAAAAAGCGTCTGGCTGCATTGCCTCGGCTCCGTCGCTCACTCGCTCACTCGGTCACTCCCTCCCGTAAATGCTCTGCGCAGGCTCACATGCTTGGGGCCGAGCCTGTCGCAAACCTCCAGGCATCCATTGGGTCGCTATTGCAAGATATTGCAAGTGCAACAGTGGGATGGGCCTTGCAGCATAGCTAGCGCTTTTTGCCAGCAGCCCTGCACACGAGGTCTTGCTTGCTGTTATGGAGCTTTGTCTGGACATGCTGCCCAGATTCGCAGAGTGTCCTCCGCACAGCTTGTTATGACGATGTTCCAGAGCTCGAGCGGGGGCCTGCAGCTCTGTCAAAAAAAAAACACCTTTTTCGTGCGCTCTGGTAGCGCCCGGAAGATCCTGAGCTCACTGCGCCCCCAGGGCTCCTCGCTCCTCAAAGAGACAAAGGCTGCGTTCCCAGGCGCCAGCCTTGAGCCAGGTGACTGAGCTGAGACCGACTTTGTGCTCGTTTTTCTTGCCTGCTGGCAAGCTCGCAACGCGGCACCCAGCTGGATGTCTTTGCACCCAGGGCGCAGCCTGAGCCCCAACTTCCCGAAACGCCGAAATGAATCGAAGGTTGAAGCACCATGTGAGTCAAATGCGTGCATGAGCACTTGCAAAGGGCACACATTGGAATTTTAGCAACATCCCAGGGCCAAGCAATGCGAGCGCAGATTGCCAACGACAGCCTCGCTCAAACGCCTTCATGGCCTCAGTCCAAATTCAGACACAGAGAGGAGGAGTGCCCTGCTAGGACGCCAGCCCCAAGCGAGGCGCGTGCTTCAACACCGTGAATTGCTGCAAAACGCCTGCACCCACACGTTACCCGAAGTTGAAAGACATAATCAAGGGGCCGCCACAAGACCTCCAACGCCAAATCCCAGCTCCTCGGTTCGCGCGACACATGTCCCTCGCTCTCTTGGATTTTGGGGCTTGGCTGGCAGCTGCTGGCAGCATTGAAGGAAGCCGCTGAAGGCTCGATGTGCATCCCTGAAAGATTCGACTCTCTTTCCAAAGGGCCTGGGACATTCACGGTGCGTTTTGGGTCTATGAAGCGAAGGCGCCTGTCAACAGCCGGCTGTAAGAGCACGATGCGTGTCAACATACGCAATCCGAAACGCGAACCCTTCGGATTTACTCAACCGCGCAAACAACGGCAAACTAACTTATTCAACAGCCTCAACTGGACATCCGTTAAGCATGCGGCTCAGTGGGCGAACCTTTGAGCCGTCATACTGCAACGCAATGCGTTGGAAAAAAAACACGAATGTGCTTCTACATCCCTCTTCGTTCTAAAGGGGCCTTTCACAAAGCTGCACGAGCGGCGCACGAGGAAATTTCATGGAACGCCTGTCAGCGCACTTCCTAGGCTTGCCATCGTCGGGTGTTCCTAGTCCAGCGGTATAGCTGCCCTGCGGCTTTCGCGAACCACATCGTTGAGTGCTTCGTGACCAGAGCCGTTCAAACTCAAGATGAAGTTGGCAAAGTCCCGAAGGGTGATGACTAGCGAGTCAGCACACTTCTTCCTTCTTGCAGAGTTCGGCTTCGAAATTGCGAACAATTCGAAATTCTTGCACGCCAAGGCATTCACTGCGGGCAAGCAGCTGCTGCACGGCACGGGCTCTCCACGTGCGTTGCGGTCGTTGCCGCTTGGAAAGCTTCAGCCGACCATATGATCATTGCCCATGTTAAGCGCTGCGGTGCGTTTCTGCACGGAGTTCACAAATTGTCGGTGACAGGTGTGCCTGCACGGCATGCGCAGCGCCATCTGCATGCTCATTGCTCTTTGTCACTTGTCAAGCTGGAGGCCTACGAATGATATCCTACAGCGACTAAATTGACCATGTGCAGTGCGGATTATTGGTGGACCAAGTAGCCGGCTTGATGCACCCGGCATACAATGTAGTCTACTCATGCTTGATTCTACTTGAACAAATAAATGTTTTGGGGCGTGCTCAATCCACCAAACGACAGTTGAGCAAACAACAATGGTTTCCAGGAATGGAGTCAACTGGGTAAGTCCGCAAAGCGCAAGCACTCCTGGCAGTGATTGCAACAGCTCCGCTGCTCGTTCTGCTTGCTGCGCCTGCCCAGCAGTGGCGACGGCATCGTGCTGACCCAACTCTGGAGAACAAGTGTGCAAAATGGTTTTCTTCAAGACCTATCAAACAAAATCATCAGATCCTCACGCGCAAGTACCAAGAACAGCCGAGACAAGCGCAGGGAGTAATGCTTTGTCGAAGCAATGAGCATTCCTTTTTTCTTCGAGAGATCCACGGTCGCGCCTCCGTGTTCTTGATGCCCCTGCTAATATTCATACATTAAAATGCTTTGGGTCTTCCGAGTTCCTCCGGGTCCGTGTCCCGGACATGCCCTTGACAACTGTCCTCGAGCAGGCTCGCAAAGGGTGGCCCGAGGCCCAAGGAGGCGGAAGCCCTGGTCCTGGACGGAGGTGCGCCAGTTGGTTGAAGGAGGTGCTCCGTCTGATGGCCATGGTGCAGGACTTGTGCCGCATCGCTACAACGGCCAGCGGTTTTGATCTTCGTGCCAGATCAAGCTCGCCCTCCACGCCACCATTGAGGCCTTCACAGCCGTCGGGGCCTGGGATGAAATCTCTAGACGCAAGCTGCGGGGGCTTTCCAACTTGGTATGAAGCAGGCAGATGAGGCCATCGCCAACGCCGGGATCGCCTACATCAACTACGACGTACCGCAGGCTGAGGGCATCAAGAACCTCCGGCTCAGGGGAAGGCTCACCAAGCTGCTCGCCCGGCAGGCAAAGAAGACTACACAGCAGCGGGCAAAGGCTGCGCCTCGGCCTCAGCCCAAGGCACTGCCAGTGGTCAAGGCACCGTCTGTTCCCGGGTCAGCCCGTCCGGCTGAGCCCAAGGCCAGCGAGGACTGAAGACCTGGCCCCGATCCAGGTCAAGGTCCGGGAGTGTGCCACCCAGTCACCGGTACCGAGTTCGACGTGATCTTCAACTCAGAGGCAACAAGCTTTCCGACATTGATTGGCCAACTTCTGCTAACTTCCCGGGTCTTTGCGTCACAGAGATGGTCCAGTGAAACCCGTCTCGGTGGTGCGCCTGTTTTCCAGTGTGGCAATGGAAAACAATGACATTCGCATCCGCTCTGGCAATCCTCGATCTTTGCAAATGCCTAAAGCGAAGAACTCCGAAGGTCATGGCCCAAGCACCAGACAGACACAACCAATGTCTGCTCCCGATCTCACGCTCCACAGCCTCGTCAAGGAAGTGGATCAACGCCGGCTCCAGAACTGGGGCCTGCGAGGCCTGCGTGCCAACCGCGCTGGACTTCTTCTTGGGGAAGATCATGAGCCTCACCACGCTGAGATCCAGGGAGAGCCGCGCACATTCCTGGCCAACCAAATCAGTGATCGCTGATCGCGGCTTGGGGCTGGGCTATTGGCCACAAAGTCTGCCAAATGATGCTTGTCCAGGTCGGCCACCCGCAGGCCCCGGCGAGACCCGTAGGCGCGCACATCCCGCCAAGTTGCCAGTGCACCTCAAATGGTCGCTCCCTCCGATCTTCTGCAGACGTCCTCCGCGATGCGCTGGATGTTGTTCCTCATCTCTGACGAAGAGGGACCCTCCGCAGGCGGTGCACATAGTCGATGCCAGCGGGCTGCACCTTCTCCAGGGCCATGGGCCTTGCCCTGGAAGGCTGTGGCCTCACGGGCACCAAAGGCTCGTTCTGACGGGACGAACTTGGCCTGCCCGTTGGCCCTCCTCCTCCGCCTTGAACAAACCTCGGGCCAAGGCAGCAAGGCCGATCGTGGAGGTCGCACGGACCGCCTTCCAGGCATCAGCCACTGCACGCCCCGCATCGTTCAAGGCTTCCTCGTAGGACAGGAAGAAGAAGGCCAGGTCTGCAGGGCTCTCAATACCCTGCTCGGTGCACCACTTCTCCACCTTCACCGCATCCTGCCTGACGAGGGCCTCAGAATCCGACATGGCTTGCGGGAAGGAACAACGGATACAGCCAGTCAGAACCTGTCTGGTCCGGTATGCATTGCATGTTCACAATGCAACGAAACCTCACCTACCTGCCCTAGCCTAAAGGATTCCAAAGAGCGAAGGGGCATATCTTGCTTGGTTTCTCGTTTTGCAAAGCTCGAACCCCCTTCTGCCTGACTTCCAGCTAGAGAGAAGAAAATCTCTCATTCGCAACGGCCCTGATCATCTCGGAGGTTGAGAGTCCCTGGACGTTTAAGGCTTGGAGCCAACCCGATAAGACGCCCTACCCGCCACAACCTGCTCTGAACCCGGCGAGAGTGATAGTGATTGATGTGTCCACGAAGGACAGTTGCGACGTGAAGAGTGGGCTGTATTCGCAACTTGCCGCACAAAAAAAGAAGACAACGCACTTGTGTTGCTGACCTCCAAAATCCCCTTGCACCGCAGCATACAGGCATGCTTTGCTGAACTTGAACAATTGGACATCTGTTCCCAGGCATATTGTGAGTATCAAGGCAAAGCATGTGAAAAGGCAAAGCCGCGCCTCGGCGCAGGCAGAGATGGCGGTAGAAGCAGCGACCACGTTGCGAAGCTTCGGCTCACTCTCCAGGAGCCTTGGCCAAAGCGAAGCCAAGGGAGCCAAAGGAGCCACAAGTCAGCCAAAGGAGCCACAAGTCAGCCGCAAGTCAGCCCAAAGTGACCCTTCGAATGATCGAATGAGGCCTGGACGCAAGTGCTAGCTCCCATTGCCCAGCCTGACGTGGGATGGTCGGACGCTACCAGTCACTAGTCGTCCCCAGGCACCTTCTTGCAGGCAGCAATGGCGCTGCCTCACTCCGCTTGCGCCACACCTGCCACACCTGCCACACCTGCCACACCTGAGGCCTCCGCCGCAAGTCACATGATCGCCCAGGCGTGCTTCCCCCATTTCCTGACTGAAAGTCGATGTGGCGAGAACGAACGCGGAAACAGCCTCCATGATGGCCAGAGCCACTTGCCAGTGCGCTCCACAGGCTGAGATCGCGGAGTTGCACACCTTGCACGCTCTCAGTTCTCCCATTGGGTTGCAAGGAACTCGCAAGAGGAACTTACGCGGGGCGTTGCAAGTTGCAGTTCTCCCAAGGCACGTGCCACTGCGTTGGGTTGCAAGCAATAGCGCCGCGCTGCCTACGTCGAGTCGAGCTCGGAATGCATGTCCCGAGTCCCGAGTCCCGAGTCCCGGGCGCCTGCAGTAGCTCCAGCACGTGCTGCCAGTTGCCGCAGGCTGCCACAGCAGCACCCAACTGGACACGAATAGCCAGTGCGGGATGTCGGACTGATCTAAAAGCCAACAGAATCAAAAAGTGACGGCTCTGTTTCTAATTACAAACCTGGTGGTGTCAGCTTCGTGTTCGGACACACATCTGAGCGGTGTCGTAGTGCAAAGTTGCAGGTAACAAATCTATGATATTTCCTCATGAATACTACTTTCAAATGCAGGGGCTTAGAATGCTGCTATGGAATCGTAGCAACAAGAAGTGGCTTGTCATTGTCATCATCATCACTGCAATGCAGCTGGCATAAATATCCTCTGTCCATGACACGCGATAGGGACACCGAGTGCCGATCGTTACCGATTTGCGACCTGGACCGAGCCCCACCGCATATGTATCAGGTGAAGGCCCTTCTGTCTGCATTGCCGCAAAGACCTCGCACTGCGATTGTTGTTGTGGCTGCTCACTGGAAAAGGTCGCTGACCTCCATGGCACGCTGCCACTGACTGCACCGCCCAAAGAGCTTCATCAAAGCCTCAGATCTCAACGCTTTAGCAAATCTGTCTCTTGCTTTAAGTATTGATGTTGATATGGATGTGTGCTGATATTGCTTCTGTCAAGTCGTGCCACGGGGCTGTGCAGGCACCGGCGTCGAGAGCACATCCACCGCTCAGGGACAGCCTCGCAAACCCTCAGCCCACGGCGCGCAGCCCTTCGCAGGCGCACGCGACTTCCCATCTGCCGGAGGCTTCACACCTCGGGACTCGGAACTCGGGAGCGGCAAAGCCGAAAGCGCCGAAAGCGCCGAAAGCGGACTCGAAACACCTCTGGACCTGAGGACTCCGACGACCGGCACATCGCACTACCTCAGAGCTCCGTGCCTTGTTTGCAGCATGCAACTGGCTCAAGCGAGCGACACATCACCGCATCCATGGGCATACCACATTTGTCCCAGAGGTCCAAAGCCTAGCATTGAGCGCTTCAATTCGCTAGCATCAAGTCATCAAGTCTTGGGATTCCAAATGCCCCATGTCCACGGTGCTCCTTTCCCGATGCAGGTCAGTCTCGCTTATCCCTTGATAGCCCGCTCATAAGCGGAGGGGAGAAAACTTCGCGGGCGAGCCATCCCATGTATAACTAACATGCATAAGACATGCAGCTGGCAAAAGGTCCAGGCCCAAACAGAAATACAACGCCATGGGCTTGTCTTGTTCCAAAATTGGGCCAACCGCAAGGATTTATCTCCTTGCATTAACTTTGCCAGAGCAAACCTAGCTTCACAGGTTTGCAGTTCTTAGCCAACCCAGCTGCCTTACCTCTGGGCTCAATGAATAAGCAAGCTCCGCAATAGGGCCTAATGGGGCTAGATGCAGATTGCCCATCATGAGGCTTGGTAGCTAAATTTACAAGTGTCAGCAAGGGTGCAATTTACACCCCTTCCATGCAATACTCGCAAGGTGATTGTCTAGATTTCCTTTCTTGTGGAGAGGTACACCTTTCAAGCATGTGGCTGCAAGGATTAAGCAAAAGTATGTGCCGCAACACGGCACAAGTACAGCGTGCTGGATTTCAACACAGGCATTTTGAAACAGCCGTGCTTGCGCACGGCTTGTTCATGCATAGCTGCCTAGCAGATTCCAACTGTACATTGGAGTATCCATCAACTTCGTGGCTGCACTGACATATATCCTGGGGCAGGGAATCGCTGAAGGACTTGGGGCGCAGCAAAATGTTGAATTTCCAGCAATGCACAGCCTGGTTCAGGATGGCGGAAACCAAGGAGGCCGGCCTGGCGACTTGACGGCCTGCTTTTTCGAACATGGCGGGAATTCGTGTGCTCGCCTTGGTGGTTGGCGTAGGTGCCCACCTTCAATGATGACGAGGCAAGCTAAGTGTAGACCAAACTGTTAGGCTCTAAGGTCCTGTCATCGCTAGTCCTGGAGGGCCTTGCTCCATGCGCACGGCGACTTGTCTCGCCTGGCAAACAGTGGCAAACATCACAACACACCAAAAATATAAAAAATATCCAAAAGCTGCGCATATTTGGTGCCTGCAGGAAGGTCGAGCGGTCGATCGGCACCTTAGGGCATTCA
Organism: Effrenium voratum; assembly: GCA_963377175.1. NCBI lineage: Eukaryota > Dinophyceae > Suessiales > Symbiodiniaceae > Effrenium > Effrenium voratum. The sequence continues at coordinate 74,609 of CAUJNA010000693.1, read as the reverse complement.
GGATATCGCCATCGCCGATCGGTGACAAGACAGGCCGCTGCCGGGGTCCCCGGATGCGTCTGTGGCGAGAGCCTCGACCCACGGCGCTCCAAAGCACTAGGCAGTTGAGGCCCCGGCAGTGTAGGAGACCCAGGCCTTGCGCAATTGAAACGAATGTTCCTTGAGCCTTATGCTGAGCTTGGAAACTGCGGATCGGGCCAAATCAGGTTGCCTTGTGGCGTGCGTGTGAAATGCGTGGTCACCTGCCGCGCGGACAACAGCTGCACAGAACCGGTTGCCCGGAAAGGCGGCGCGCATTCATATTTGAGACCCCTACCCTTGCAGGGCTTGCCAACGACTGGACCTAGGTCGCGTCGATGCCGTCTGACCCCTGTGACCCCTGTGACCCCTGTGACCCCTGTGACCCCTGTGACCCCTGTGACCCCTGTGACCCCTGTGACCCCTGTGACCCCTGTGACCCCTGTGACCCCTGTGACCCCGGCTGCGGCCGTCTTGGGGGTGGCAAGCGCGGCCATGGCCACGGAGGTCGCCATGTTGGACCTTAAACCAACTTGGCCCAACTTGGCTCGCCAACTTGGCTCACAGTGGCTCACAGCTTCACACGCCTTTGGCACTTTGGCACTTTGGCAGCTGGCACTCCCGTGGGCGTCAGCCCAGTTGAAATTGGGGAAGGCAGCGGCCTCGAATGCAAGCTGCACACTGCTCGAGTTCACAAGAAATGTGCATGGATGGCATCGGCCCTTTTTACGAGGCAACGGCCCTTTTTACGAGGCAACGGTAAGTAGCACGAGTTGCTATTCAGGGATTTTTCGGGTTCTTGCTTCCGCCATGAGGCGCTTGGCACGGCGAGTCAGCTGCTGCAGGTAGGGGTTCTGCGGCGGCTTGGCCTGGCGGAGTTTGTGCGCCACGGCCAGGGCCAGCCGCGCAGCTCGGCGGCACTCCTTGCGGCTGCCCACGCCCGCGAAAAGGCCAAGAGGACTCGGAGTCGGACTCGGACTCGGAGCCGGAGCTCGGTGCCGGAGCACGGGCGGTGTCTCAAGCCGAAGCTCCTGAAGCTCCTGAAGCTCCTGGCCATCTCAATCTCAAGCTCGAGCTGGCCGAGCTTCGCAGACATGGATTCCTTTTCCACTCCGATTGCAACCTCGCCCCTCACTGCCATCTCGGGTGACCCGGAATCTCTGATCCAGCCACCTGGCAACTCTGTGACTTCGAGGCCAACGTCCTCTTCGGAATCATTGCTTGCCATGGCACAAACATCACTCAAGAGCCTCGCTGTTGCCTCCTCTATGGCAAATACGCCAGGCTCAACTCCAGTAGCAAACTGTGGATGAAAACCGCCAGAGTGGCATCAAAGCTGAATTGCACCTGCAACATTGCATGGCGGAGCAGCCATTCCTGGGCGTGTTTAGACAATCGCCAGTCCTCCACCAAATCGCAATTCTGCACAAAAAAGGCCTCATAAGATACTGCGGCTTGAATTGCGTCCACATTCCCAGGGTTGAACGCCTTGAAATAAAGCAAACGATCCATGTCCAAGGTCAGAACTTCAGCCTCGACTGCATCTGAGATGTCCTCCCGACTTACAAGAACGACGCTCAACCCGTAGCCTTGCAGTTTCCGAATCGCTGAGCACAGCCGCAGCAAGGAACCCTCCATTCCCACTGTGTTGGCATCCAACACGCAAACACTGACTGTATGTGGACCCATACAGTTTCGAATACAGGAGTCTTGAAACAGCCATTGCTATGAACAGCTCGAAATGGGTGTCGGAACTGCCGTGCCGGTCAGACGAAAAATTCAAGGAGCGGCGAAACATGAGCAGAGAATTTGCAGCCAAGTTGAAGAGTCACAATCCCCAATTCCTTGGGAGCAACAATCACGGCGTTGCCTTTCTCGTTGCTTCCATGTCGGTTTGGTCGCAGGGGCTCGGGGTTGTTTCCTGCCGAACTTGTTGATGCAAAGCTTGATACACCTGTCAGATAAGCACAATCTCAAGGGAACACCCACCTTCCAACATGTTTACGTGTGATGAGCATGTTTACCACAATTGGCAACTGATTCCCTGCTGACCTCAAAGAACAGAACAACAACCCAGACTGCTATCACTTTCACTAAAATTATGCTGCTGAAGTTATCTATGTTCAAGAAGTCTCTCCAACACAAAGATCCGAGAATTGCACCAGCAATGTCTTAGCAAAGACACTCCAGCTTAAACAACTGCTGCAGGCTTTGATTGCTATTTTCCAGAACGTTTTCCAACTGCCTGAAAGGCAAAAGAACCCACAACTGCCTGAAAGAGTCAATTTGGTTGCATGCCTTCAAGACATGAAACACTATCACCCAGGAAGCTGCAACACTGAATGAACTTGACAGGGCATTGCACCAAAGCAAGCTACGTGTAGGATGGCTCGATTCTCACCTGGAACACCCGGTCAGACACGTGTCAAAATAAAGCCGACGCTGCCTGCCTCGAAACCACCTGCACTCGCATTGGCCTGAGGCGCATACCACGAATAAAAGGAGAAAAAGGAAGGGAGGTGCGACTCGGCTCTTGCGGGCGTACGAAGCCATTGGCATGGGCTGTGTCCTGACGGTGTAGCGTGCACCCACCTGAAGCATTAGAAGGATCAAGAGCACCAAGAACGGCAAATCGCGGTGATTCGCGGCAAGCCAAGCCAGCACGTTTGCGGCAGTGAGCACCGGGCACTTGTTGGAGAAAGCACTGATGGTCGCACCATCATGGCTTGACCACCATCTGGGGAGATGTCATCCAGCCTATGCGAATCCGTTTCAGTTTGCCTAGTTCGCCTCCCAACATTGCGAAAGAACCAGCTTAGGACCCGGCGAAAGAGGTGCCGGCGCAGGGCGACGCATGCTGGGCGTGCCTACGCCAAGTCCAACCCCGATTCCCACTTTCGGTGGGCTCTCTTGGGCTCTCCATTTGGATTTGTGTCGCCTCATGTCGCCTCTCTATCAGCTCTCTCTGTTTCCGGTCCTGGTGAGCTGTCCCCATCCTGCATGGGCAAATCGCTCACGGCTCTCTCGCTCCAAAGGGTGTGGGTGTCCTCATCCTCCTCCGGCACCTTCAAGCCGATTGATTGCGCAGGAGCAATGTTCGCACCTGAGAGGTCACGCCCTAGCCTTGACAGCTGTTGAGCTCTTGCCTGGTGGGACACTGAAGGGGAAGCTTGTGCTGCTAAATGGAATGCCGCCTGCCGCACCGTGCTACACTGGCAGACATGACTGCATGGCGCGTGCCTGCAGTCGGCATGCCTGCGGTCAAAATCGACGTCTGCGTTCCATATACGTTGGAAAGCGTCTGCACTGGATAGCCTCAGCATGTCGTTTGCAGGCAATGCGAGGCCAAAGGTGAGTGAATGCTGAGCACCTGGCTTGGTGGCTCTGGAGTGACCTCTCAGCTCCACATGACCAAACTTGCAATTGACTCAGAAATCCTCGCCTTTCCTGCAGGCTTTGTCACGCCATGCACCTGGGATGGTCACTCCCCGAGATGTCCGCACAAAATCAGAGATGCACCACTTGCACCTTGCACCCGTCGAGATCGCCATCTGAGCTTCTCAGAGTCTCAGCGCCCAGCCACTAATCGGCCATCTTTCGTGACGGTTGGCGGGGGCATGCCTGGCCTGGGCTCTGACTTGAATCGGCTCACGCATGGCCTGGGCATCGGACGCATGTTGCAAATGTTACAATTCGAGCACTGGGTTCCCCGAGCTTTTGCTGCAGCAACTGCGCCTGGACCTGTCGGCATGCCAGCGTCTATGCATCCTGTGATATTCGGTTCGGCTTTGAGAAATGTCGTAGCCGAGCCCTGGACATCTGGGTGCAGCTCTTCGATGCCGTGCGCGAAAGTGCAGGTCTCACGAGCTTCCCATCCGCGCCGCTTCCGCTTCCGCTTCTCTCTGTTCCCACCTCCGCTTTCTTGCACCACCCCTGCAGGTTCCAGTGGTTGCAGAGCCTTGCCGTCGGGTGTTCAAAGAAATACAACAGGCAGACAGGTCCTGTGAGGCATGAAGTGGCCAGGAAAGCGGCGTGGCACCTGCACTTGACATGAGAACCTAATGGCTTGTTACTTCCGCCAGCCTGGACAGTGTTCTGTAACACTTGTGCCTCACACTTTGGGCAGATGATCTTTTGACAATCGGAATGCTCTGCCTGCGGGGGCAGGAAGTATCCTCCAGCTCCTGCATTCGGATTGCGTGTCAAATGGCCAAAACCTGACAGTATGCAATGGTTTACAAAATGCAGCGCTTGCAGGAAACGTGTCTGTCCTGCCGCCTTCGCAATTGTGCTCTTCCCAGCCTTGCCGAGTAAAGTTCTGCGACAACTGCTGCACGCTGCACTGGCCTTCTTCTTTCCCTTGGCGTCAAGCTTAGCCTGAGCGCTGAGGAACGAAATGGAACCAAAGTAAAGCAAGGAATTGCGTTCATTGTGAACAATGAGCAAGCTGCATCCAAGGCGGGCTGTGGCGCTGCGTTCTCAGCGGCCATAGCCTAGACGACACGCAACCAAGATCTGAAAGCGGCAACATTCCGAGAGCCCGACGGATGCTTCAGTCAGGCCAGTTGCGCGTGCTAACTTATGCTGAACGGCAAAATGTCAATATCGCGATGCCGATCATATTTCAATTTGGGGAGCCTTGAAATCAACAATTGAAAGAGCCAAGCACCAACAAAACCCATATTCAGAGTCCACAAAGATTGCAGCGACCCAAAGCAACATGGAGGACAGCACCTCTTCCCAAGCACCTCGGAGGCCTTGGCTGATCATGCATGAAGGTATACCACTCAAGCTAATTTTTAAGGAAACTTCGAGGCGCAAACCAAGGTGGAAAAGTCGTCGGGTGATAGTCACCTCTCAAGAAGCTCGCACATCTGAGGATTTGCAAGAAACAAATTGCTTCCTCGAGGTTGGATTCGTGCCTCTCGCACGTTCATGGCTGGCCTGTCAAAAAACCTCAAGCTGAGAAGTGTAGCTCACATTGTCCATGCCAAGTGACAAAACTGTGCTGGGAGCCATCGTCCAGTGGGTATGGTCAATGTCCTGCTTCTACTGCTTGGGTGCATGCGTGGCTGTGTGCGTCATGATGGTCATGTTAGCAGTTTAGCATCTGAAGCGATTTTGACAAGATGTACGAGCTGGCAAACTACCCCCGGCAGAGCCAGGCTTTGCTTGAAGAGCCACTGCCCTGCCAAAAATTCCTACTAATAAAGGCCTTCCTCTGCGCGCCAAGAGCCCAAACTGGCCCATGTGAACATGTTGGGCCAAGGAAACGAGTGTAATGCACAGATGCCCTAAAGAAAGGGTGGAGACTTGCAAATGCTAAATACTAAACAAATATTTGATAATTATGTTGCCCTTTGCCCGCGCTGGCGATGCCTTCACAGCCCAATGCCTGCCAGCTACGCAAAAGAGACACACTTGACCTCCAGATGGAGAATGCTAATCATTCGAGTACAACTGATGAGTCTCGAGTACAACCGACAAGTCTCGAGTAGGATGAGTTTCGGCTCGCAAGGCACTCGGTTTCCCTCTAGAGGCGAAAACGTTACCATTTCCAACATGAAGCACACACAGCGCCGCAACCAAGGGGCCAAATAGACTTTCAGAATCACGCAAATGTTGCAGGTACACACGGGTGATCAATCCGTGCATCCACCATCAAGCATAGCTTCGTTGGCCAGCGTTTGCTTGATGGCCGCTGGCCCCCTGCTGCAACAGAAGACGGTTTTGGTGGCAGGGTTTTCTGCCACTCCGCACACACACGCCCCTCTACGAGGGGCGAGGTTTCTCTTTTCTCCTGCAGGAAGATCACATGCTCAGACTCAAATCTCTATCGTTGACCAAAATATCCACCACTGAGCCAGCTACATGCAAACAAAGCACAATGCATCAACAACTGTCCCAAGCATGCACAAGAAGAGACAGCATGACAAGCTCACATGCAGATTTTGTCCCGAGTCGACGCCGAACGTCACGCAGAAGGTGGGTTCAAAACCTTTGGCCTCATAAAGGCGTTTGAGAGCGTCGAGCCCATGCTGCTGCTGAACCGCCGGTTGTGCACCGCGTATGATGAGCCACGAGCGAGAAGACCAAGAAGAATAAGTAAACATCTGATCATTGGCACTCCGAATTCCTTTGATTTGGGAGGGATGATCAGGTAGCTGTGGTGTAATAGTTCTGGAGGAAGAATCACATCGATAACCCAGCACTTTGTCATCATGTTGAACCTCAAGCATCACTGGTGGGCGATAAAATTCCAGGGAAAGAAAATTCATGAGCACGGGTGAGTGTGGGGCTGAATCTCGAAGGAGAATGAAACGATTGTCGACGTAGCGCTCATGCCAGATCACACCAATGTCGGGCATGCAAAACCGCAGAGAACTCATTGTTTGGTGCCAGAAGAAATCCTCAACCGTAGCAACCAAATTGCACAACGGTGGGGCGGCTGGTGATCCCATAGCGACTCCTCGTTCTTGGCGGAACAAGTATCCGTTGATCTCGAAGTGACTGTTGTCAATGACAAAGTCCAGAAGGTGCCGGAGATCTTGTTCACGAAAAATCCTAGGATCTTGGTTTGACGGCGCCACTTTCCCTTGAACATACGGCGTCGATGATCTGACTTTACTTCGTACACTGACCATTGAGAGGAACTGCGAAGGCCAACAACTTGATCGTATCGATGAAGAAGCACTTGCAGCGCCGTTGACCAAAATATCCACCACTGAGCCAGCTACATGCAAACAAAGCACAATGCATCAACAACTGTCCCAAGCATGCACAAGAAGAGACAGCATGACAAGCTCACATGCAGATTTTGTCCCGAGTCGACGCCGAACGTCACGCAGAAGGTGAGGTTCAAAACCTTTGGCCTCATAAAGGCGTTTGAGAGCGTCGAGCCCATGCTGCTGCTGAACCGCCGGTTGTGCACCGCGTATGATGAGCCACGAGCGAGAAGACCAAGAAGAATAAGTAAACATCTGATCATTGGCACTCCGAATTCCTTTGATTTGGGAGGGATGATCAGGTAGCTGTGGTGTAATAGTCCGGGAGGAAGAGTCACATCGATAACCCAGCACTTTGTCATCATGTTGAACCTCGAGCATCACTGGTGGGCGATAAAATTCCAGGGAAAGAAAATTCATGAGCACGGGCGAGTGTGGGGCTGAATCTCGAAGGAGAATGAAACGATTGTCGACGTAGCGCTCATGCCAGATCACACCAATGTCGGGCATGCAAAACCGCAGAGAACTCATTGTTTGGTGCCAGAAGAAATCCTCAACCGTAGCAACCAAATTGCACAACGGTGGGGCGGCTGGTGATCCCATAGCGACTCCTCGTTCTTGGCGGAACAAGTATCCGTTGATCTCGAAGTGACTGTTGTCAATGACAAAGTCCAGAAGGTGCCGGAGATCTTGTTCACGAAAAATTCGAGGGATCTTGGTTTGACGGCGCCACTTTCCTTTGAACATACGGCGTCGATGATCTGACTTTACTTCGTACACTGACCATTGAGAGGAACTGCGAAGGCCAACAACTTGATCGTATCGATGAAGAAGCACTTGCAGCGCCGTTGACCAAAATATCCACCACTGAGCCAGCTACATGCAAACAAAGCACAATGCATCAACAACTGTCCCAAGCATGCACAAGAAGAGACAGCATGACAAGCTCACATGCAGATTTTGTCCCGAGTCGACGCCGAACGTCACGCAGAAGGTGAGGTTCAAAACCTTTGGCCTCATAAAGGCGTTTGAGAGCGTCGAGCCCATGCTGCTGCTGAACCGCCGGTTGTGCACCGCGTATGATGAGCCACGAGCGAGAAGACCAAGAAGAATAAGTAAACATCTGATCATTGGCACTCCGAATTCCTTTGATTTGGGAGGGATGATCAGGTAGCTGTGGTGTAATAGTCCGGGAGGAAGAGTCACATCGATAACCCAGCACTTTGTCATCATGTTGAACCTCGAGCATCACTGGTGGGCAATAAAATTCCAGGGAAAGAAAATTCATGAGCACGGGCGAGTGTGGGGCTGAATCTCGAAGGAGAATGAAACGATTGTCGACGTAGCGCTCATGCCAGATCACACCAATGTCGGGCATGCAAAACCGCAGAGAACTCATTGTTTGGCGCCAGAAGAAATCCTCAACCGTAGCAACCAAATTGCACAACGGTGGGGCGGCTGGTGATCCCATAGCGACTCCTCGTTTCTTGGCGGAACAAGTATCCGTTGATCTCGAAGTGACTGTTGTCAATGACAAAGTCCAGAAGGTGCCGGAGATCTTGTTCACGAAAAATCCTTGGAATCTGGTTTGCGGCGCCACTTTCCTTTGAACATACGGCGTCGATGATCTGACTTTACTTCGTACACTGACCATTGAGAGGAACCGCGAAGGCCAACAACTTGATCGTATCGATGAAGAAGCACTTGCAGCGCCGTTGACCAAAATATCCACCACTGAGCCAGCTACATGCAAACAAAGCACAATGCATCAACAACTGTCCCAAGCATGCACAAGAAGAGACAGCATGACAAGCTCACATGCAGATTTTGTCCCGAGTCGACGCCGAACGTCACGCAGAAGGTGAGGTTCAAAACCTTTGGCCTCATAAAGGCGTTTGAGAGCGTCGAGCCCATGCTGCTGCTGAACCGCCGGTTGTGCACCGCGTATGATGAGCCACGAGCGAGAAGACCAAGAAGAATAAGTAAACATCTGATCATTGGCACTCCGAATTCCTTTGACTTGGGAGGGATGATCAGGTAGCTGTGGTGTAATAGTCCGGGAGGAAGAGTCACATCGATAACCCAGCACTTTGTCATCATGTTGAACCTCGAGCATCACTGGTGGGCAATAAAATTCCAGGGAAAGAAAATTCATGAGCACGGGCGAGTGTGGGGCTGAATCTCGAAGGAGAATGAAACGATTGTCGACGTAGCGCTCATGCCAGATCACACCAATGTCGGGCATGCAAAACCGCAGAGAACTCATTGTTTGGTGCCAGAAGAAATCCTCAACCGTAGCAACCAAATTGCACAACGGTGGGGCGGCTGGTGATCCCATAGCGACTCCTCGTTCTTGGCGGAACAAGTATCCGTTGATCTCGAAGTGACTGTTGTCAATGACAAAGTCCAGAAGGTGCCGGAGATCTTGTTCACGAAAAATCCTAGGAATCTTGGTTTGACGGCGCCACGAACATACGGCGTCGATGATCTGACTTTACTTCGTACACTGACCATTGAGAGGAACTGCGAAGGCCAACAACTTGATCGTATCGATGAAGAAGCACTTGCAGCGCCGTTGACCAAAATATCCACCACTGAGCCAGCTACATGCAAACAAAGCACAATGCATCAACAACTGTCCCAAGCATGCACAAGAAGAGACAGCATGACAAGCTCACATGCAGATTTTGTCCCGAGTCGACGCCGAACGTCACGCAGAAGGTGAGGTTCAAAACCTTTGGCCTCATAAAGGCGTTTGAGAGCGTCGAGCCCGTGCTGCTGCTGAACCGCCGGTTGTGCACCGCGTATGATGAGCCACGAGCGAGAAGACCAAGAAGAATAAGTAAACATCTGATCATTGGCACTCCGAATTCCTTTGATTGGGAGGGATGATCAGGTAGCTGTGGTGTAATAGTCCGGGAGGAAGAGTCACATCGATAACCCAGCACTTTGTCATCATGTTGAACCTCGAGCATCACTGGTGGGCGATAAAATTCCAGGGAAAGAAAATTCATGAGCACGGGCGAGTGTGGGGCTGAATCTCGAAGGAGAATGAAACGATTGTCGACGTAGCGCTCATGCCAGATCACACCAATGTCGGGCATGCAAAACCGCAGAGAACTCATTGTTTGGTGCCAGAAGAAATCCTCAACCGTAGCAACCAAATTGCACAACGGTGGGGCGGCTGGTGATCCCATAGCGACTCCTCGTTCTTGGCGGAACAAGTATCCGTTGATCTCGAAGTGACTGTTGTCAATGACAAAGTCCAGAAGGTGCCGGAGATCTTGTTCACGAAAAATCCTAGGAATCTTGGTTTGACGGCGCCACTTTCCTTTGAACATACGGCGTCGATGATCTGACTTTACTTCGTACACTGACCATTGAGAGGAACTGCGAAGGCCAACAACTTGATCGTATCGATGAAGAAGCACTTGCAGCGCCGTTGACCAAAATATCCACCACTGAGCCAGCTACATGCAAACAAAGCACAATGCATCAACAACTCCAAAGTAAGGCCTCAGTGCGGGTGCGAAAGCCTTCCCACGTCACGAATCGGCCGTGTGCAAACGGGCTGAGTAGCCAGTTGGTGAGGTTTTCGTGGATAACCTGAACCAGGCGTACGTCCCCAATATCCATGCCTGACATGTCGCGAAGGTTGCCATGCGGAGTGTTGGCAACAGTCATGGGCAGGCTGAAGTTGTAGAGTTGATTGACATCAAACATGCCGTCTCCAGGTCAGTCAGGCGAGGGAGTAAGCCAGGCTTTCTGAGGACGAACCGGTAGAGCCGCAGGAGGTCCAGGTGACGGTGTAGGTTGGGAAGTAGTGACCGGTGGTGGCATCACCGGTGGCATGAACTTGGATGGCGTGGGATCAGGAGGGACCGGCATCATGTAGTTGATCGCCGGGTATTGGAATTGTTGTGTGGGGTTGTGAGTCGATTGAAAATTGGTAGGCATCATCGGAAAGTTGTTAGCAGCGTTGTAGCCGGAGTTGTGTTGCCATGAAACCAAGTTGTTCCAATCCATGTTCTCCGAGACCTGGTTGTCATTGTGCTCACGTCGGCGTGCTTTGTGAGCTTGAGGGGACGGACTCCGATCACGTCTGCGTCGAGTCCTGGATCTATCACGATCATCACGTCGAGACATGGTGACGCAACTGACTCAGAATTTGCACACTTCCACCTTGAGAGAATCAGACCCGACAACATTCAAATCAATGCAAATGCAAGTTAGCGGCCCTCAACTGCAATGGTCGATCGAAATGTACAAGGCAAAGCAAATACAAGTCAGCAATCGTCAACCGCAGTGATACGAGCAACATGTTCAACCAATGGTCAGGAAATGCAATGAAAATCGGCAACTATCAACTGTGGTGAGACGTCGCTATGATCTGACGGCTTTCTTCCCTTTAGTGAAACCTCGTTCCTGGTTAAATGTGAAATTCCGCTGTTCTATGATAAGCACGTTGAGGTCAAATTTTCCGACAGAGCCGGCCCGGGGTCACACAATGGGTACACCCGAGGATTCCCCACGAATGGGGTGTACACACTTGAACTCCAGATGGAGAATGCTAATCATTCGAGTACAACTGATGAGTCTCGAGTACAACCGACAAGTCTCGAGTAGGATGAGTTTCGGCTCGCAAGGCACTCGGTTTCCCTCTAGAGGCGAAAACGTTACCATTTCCAACATGAAGCACACACAGCGCCGCAACCAAGGGGCCAAATAGACTTTCAGAATCACGCAAATGTTGCAGGTACACACGGGTGATCAATCCGTGCATCCACCATCAAGCATAGCTTCGTCGGCCAGCGTTTGCTTAATGGCCGCTGGCCCCCTGCTGCAACAGAAGACGGTTTTGGTGGCAGGGTTTTCTGCCACTCCGCACACACACGCACACACACACACACACACGCCTGGTAGTACAGCAAACCGCACAAGAGCAGGCATCACACCTTTGCTGTTTCTGAGAAAAGAAAACATGCGTTGTTAGAAACCTGTTCACTGCTTCAAGCCTGCCAAAACATGTCTAACAAAGAAGACTGTGGCCGACCCACGCGCAGCTTCTTTTTCCAGGTATTGCTCAGAGGTACAGGCTCAGGGATGCAGGTGAATCAACATGCGTGTTCGACTCACGCCGCCTGCATCCCAGGCGGAGCCTGTTATGATACCCCCGACTAACAACGCATGTTCAGCCGATGCGAGACAAGGTTTGTACTTGCCAGGGGCGTGAGACCGAACGGGAGTACCATGCTAGTGCCGAATGCGCGTAGCGTGCTCTGGGTGGTTGCACCCCGATAAATTGGGCACAGCTGCCTGGTATTGGTGCCTCAAAGCACATAATGTGTTGTTGCATGCAGGTGAATGCGTTTCCTAACCTGCCGACAGTATTCTTTGGCGCGAGCCTTGGCTAGTAACCGCAACGGAAACAGGGTGGGCGGGCGGCCTTTTAAAACAACCGAGCATGAGGGATTCCCCCTCTCAAAGGCATGCCTTAAAGCAGAAATGGCAACCCGGCTGAAGATTCAAACAGGTTGAAAACACAAGGGAACCAAAAAACCCAAGCAAGCGATAGAAACCTGCTCACTGCTTAAGCCTGCCAAGACACATCTAACAAAAAAAAAGGCTCGGACCGACCCACGCACATTTTTGCGAGGTGTTGCTCAGAAATACAGGCTCAAGGGATGCCGGTGAAGCAACATACGTGTTCGACTCACGCCGCCTGTTCGCACGACCGGCTTGAATTTTTGCGAGGCGGGCGTTCCAGGAGAACGCGAAGACCTTGTGAAGGAGGCGGTCAGCAAAGGCCACCCACGTGCGTACATCCTGAAGCCGGGCATGGAAATGAAAGGTTTGGCGCAGGACAGTTTGTTGGTGGGGGGAATTCTATACGTGGCTGAAGCGCTTTCGAACTCCGAAAAGAGTTGACTTGCACAAGTCTTTATCAGTTGACGCGTTGCTCAAGGGCAAACTGACAAGTGGCGCGCGCCTGTTTTACTCTACTAAACTTAGAGCCTCCAACGCACGTGCTCAATCCGTGACTCGTGCTGCGGTCATGATTCAATCTCCACCCTACTCTGACACGCTGCCTTCATCACCACAACAGACGGCGCACTGGGGTCGTGGTGTGTGGCACACAACGCCTGTTGGGGCAACTCGGATCGTTGTTGCTGTCAGGCCTCGGTTCCAGCTTGCGTCCTCGACCTCCGGGGTCGCCACAATGTCACAATGAAGGAGCTCCATAGCCACCTCCTCAGACTCAAGGTTCCATATCCGGCCAAAATGGCCAGTATCAGGAACCACATCCATTCGGCTCCTGCATCCTCATTCTTGGGCTCGTGCATGAGGCCGCGCATTCTGACGCGCCAGCGCCTTTGTACCAATGTCTGCTGTTGAGGATGCACGCGTCTCGCTTCTTGTGGCACTTCTGCTGCATCATCACCACTTCCGACAACGCGACTGCCAAAGCCGTTGAAAAAGTCCTTGCTGCAACCGGCCAACATTACCACGTGCTCACTCTCCGCTGCTGAGCCGTCTGCTCTCCATGACGCTCCCGTCAAGAAACACCTGAACAGTTGCGACGCTCTTGCGGAAGTTTGCATAGTCACTGTCAGTGATCACCTCCACAAGGCGCACCTTCTTCACCTCGGTGTTCGAATTCTGTTCACTGCTGCAAGCCAAATGGAGGAACACAAAACCCAAAAAAGGGGTAGGCGGACGGCCGCGCTCCGTTTTTTCAGGCGTTGCTCAAAGGTACAGGCTCAGGGGCGCTGCGCGCCTTGGGGCAATTGCCATCAGTCACAAAACCAAATGTACATCGAATATACTGGTGAAGTGAGACAGGTGAGACAGAGAGAAGCCTTATGAACGAAACAAAGGACAACCCGCGCAAACAAACACAAACCAGACAGAAAGCGCAAACAGGCAGTGTTGCGCTCATAAGGAATCGAAATACACGGCAAAAAGTCGGGCATTGCGTGACCTGAGTTTCATCAAGTCGAAACGCATCAATTAAGGCGACGGACTTAAAGTTCAGAACGCACTCAATCCACCGGGGGCACATTTGCGCATCATAAACTCCCATAAATCCATACAGAGAGAGCGTAACCGCAACAACTAAATCAAAAAACAAACTCACGTTTAGGACTCGCAGTCCTGGTTTCGTTTGAAACCACCCACCCAACCCTTCTGCTCTAAGCTTCCCGCACAGTCCTCCAAGCTTGGAGCCTGCCGGACCAGAACTGTTTTTTTGTCACCTGCGCGCTTTGGGGCAATTGCCATCGGTCACGAAACCAAATGGAGACAAGTGAGACAAAGAGGAGCCATATGAGCGAAACAATGGATCGCAGACAGCAGACAGGCAACCGACCACGCAAACAAACAAACCAGACAAAAGAAAACAGAGCACAAACAGACATTGTGGCGCTCATAAGGAACCGGAATATACGGCAAAAAAGATGGGCCTGCATGACCTGAGTTTCATCAAGTCAACCGCATCTTCGAAAGCAGCGGGCTTAAAGTTCAGAACGCACTCAATCCGCCGGGGGCACATTTGCGCATCGTTAACCCCCGTAAATGGCCATGCGGAGAGAGTGAAACCGCGAGAACTACGTCAAAAGACAGCCCAAAATCCAAGGGCATGAGGATTCAAGAAATCACTCAAGGCAAATTGACACAGTTGGGAACCAATTGTGTTACTACATGCAGGCGAGATTGCAGCGCACAGGCATCACCTGCAAGCACTGAACAGAGTGAAACAAGGCATGCACGAATTAAGGCAGCATAGGCGCAACGGCGTCAGCCGTCACGCACACCGCCGCTCTCAGGTGAGAGCGCGCACTCGGGACTTGCTACTTGGGAATGCGCCGGCCTTGATAGGCAAAGTCTCAGCAATGAGAGCCAAGAGATCAAGCGGGGCTCGATACTACAAGGCTCCACAGTTGCTGTAACCGCTCCAGTAATGCGTGACCCGAGAGGGGCAAGAGGCGAAAGAAATGATATCCGGGTCTGCAATGCAATAGGGAGTTTGCCTACGCACGTCCTGCTTGGCCATCTCGGCCGCACATAGTGAAGGTACAAGAGCTTTGCAATTGGCACAGTGTATCGAGAACCAAGAGATCAAGCGGGGCTCGATACTACAAGGCTCATCGACCACAGACCAAAAAGTGACAATTCTACAGCCAATTGGGGGTGTGCAGGCTAGCCACATGGACATAGCACACCTCACTTGGTGCTTCAGCCCAAGCGTTGGAAGTTGCAACGGAATACGCAGGCTCAGCGGGGCTGGCACTGGGGTAAACCGCGTAGACACGAGGGTAGGCTTAGGGAATAGGTTGGGTGCGCCACAAACGAAGGAGCAGGAAGACCGAGCAGCGCCCAGTACTACCAAGCTCAAAGGGATGCACACTACAATGTGGAGTCGTCAGCAGGAAAATGCAGGCAAGCAAAGTGAAGACCTCTCCACGCACATGGGGATGGGAGAGGCTTTACTTATATTATCATGCTGATATAAGTAGAAAAGGTAGGAAGATTGCCTATGCCCTTCCTGCTTATCCATCTTGGCCGCACATAGAAAAGGTATAAGACAGTTGCGCTTAGCGCAGTGAATCGAGAACCAAGAGATCAAGCGGGGCTCGATACTACAAGGCTCAACGATCACAGACCCAGAGGTGACAGTTCTACACCCCGTGACGGTGCAACACCAACGCAGAGTCAAATTTTACCAAACGTAATGCAACATACTTGGAGATGCCAAATGGGGGGTACGCAGGCAAGCCACACGAACATAGCACACCCCACTTGGTGCTTCAGCCCAAGCATTGGAAGTTGCAACTGAAAACTCAGGCCCAGCGGGGCTAGCACTGGTAAAACCGCGTAGACACGAGGGTAGGCTTAGGGAATAGGTTGAGTGAACCACAAACGAAGGAGCAGGAGGACCGAGCAGCGCCCAGTACTACTACGCTCCAAGGGAGGCACACTGCAATGTGGAGTTGTCAGCAGGAAAATGCAGGGAAGCAATGTGAAAATTTCTCCACTCACATGGGGATGGACAGGGCTTCACATATATTATCATGCTAACATGAGAAGTAAGAGTAGGAAAATTGCCAACGCCCTTTCTGCTTGTCTTGGCCGCACATAGATTTGGAAAAAGACAAGGCTTAACGATCCCCATGACGGTGCAACCCCAACGCAGAGTCAAAATTTACCAGACTTAATGCAGACTTAACGCAACACGATTTAGCGCTTTAGCCCAAGCATAGGAAGTTGTAACGGAACACTTAGGCGCAGCGGGGCTGGCACTGGAGTAAACCGTGTAGACACAAGGGTAGGCATAGGGCACACGGGGAAGGAGCAGGTGCCATGCAGAGCGTTGCCCATAAAATTAGACGGGGCCCGACACTACATGGACAGCAGCTGACAATGCAGGGCAAGAGACAGGTCTGGATGCCCAACCCTTCACCGTCGCTTGCGCCCTCTGCGCCACTAGGTGCAGGGTCGGGGCAGAAGGGAACGGACAACATTGGTGACGGCGTTAAAGGTTGGAAGAGTGGATTACGCAAAAGAGCGCTGTCTGGGCGCGTCTGTTCGCACTGCGCCAAACAAGTTTCTGCAACGTGGTACCAGCAGGCGCTACATGGAAACTGTCAACAGATGGCAGAATAACATCAGCAGCTTTCTATCCAGCACCGGAGAACTGACAAGCACCGCAGACATCTTTCGGCCGAAAGTGGATGCGTACCAACCCAGCCTGGGTCCAATCAGGCCGCAGTACTTCTGAACATCATGTGTCAAACCTCTGGTTTTGAAGCCGCTAAAGTTAAAAGAGTTCGACCTCCGTAAAGCAGGAAGGCCGTCGAAGGTTACCTGTGTTGACAAAGCGCATTCCACGCACAGTTCGCGCAACACCTTTTAGCAAGACCTCGCCGCCTTGCGCAGAGGGCGGCGCAATTGCGCAAAGGTAGGCCATGGCAGCAATGCTTACCAGTGGCTAGAAATTTAGCGCCAGCCTTAAGCTCGACCGTATTTGCCGATAGGCGCAGAAGCTGGGCATGCTGCTGCGTGGCAATGTAAGCGCGGCCACCCAAAATTGCGGCTGAGCCAAGCGGTCCAGCTCTCTCTTTAGAGGGGGTTTCCCAAATGGATTCTATTCTACCTGAGAGGCTCCTAGCACTCGTCCGTCCAGGAAACGACCTCGTCCTGCGAAGGATTCGAAACCTAAAACGCTGCGTGGAGGCGTGTGGCTGCAAAATAATGACCCCTAGATATGCTTGCAATTTGGCTCCAGGTTGCATTTCAAGCGAGCCAACCTTTGCAGGGCTAAGAATGAAAAAAGGGGTCCCAAAAAAGGGGTCCCAAAAAAAAAGGAAAAGGGGTTTCTTTTGGCAAAGCTTGACATCGCTTGAAATGCAACCTGGAGCCAAATTGCTGCGCATATCTAGGGGTCATTATTTTGCAGCCACACGCCTCCACGCAGCGTTTTAGGTTTCGAATCCTTCGCAGGACGAGGTCGTTTCCTGGACGGACGAGTGCTAGGAGCCTCTCAGGTAGAATAGAATCCAATTGGGAAACCCCCTCTAAAGAGAGAGCTAGGAGCCTGTCAGGTAGAATAGAAGCCATTTGGGAACCCCTTTTTTCCTTTTTTTTTTCTTAGCCTGCAAAGCTTGACATCGCTTGAAATGCAACCTGGAGCCAAATTGCTGCGCATATCTAGGGGTCATTATTTTGCAGCCACACGCCTCCACGCAGCGTTTTAGACTTCGAATCCTTCGCAGGACAAGGTCGTTTCCTGGACGGACAAGTGCTAGGAGCCTCTTAGGTAGAATAGAACCCATTTGGAAAACACCCTCTAAAGAGAGAGCTTGGCCTGCTCTGCAAAGAAGCGTGCTCTGCACAGGAGCGTGCTCTGCAAAGGAGCGTGCTCTGCAAAGGAGCGTGCTCTGCAAAGGAGCGTGCTCTGCAAAAGAAGCGTGCTCTGCAAAGAAGCGTGCTGTGCAGAGAAAAGTGCTCTGCAAAGGAGCGTGCTTTGCAAAGGAGCGTGCTCTGCAAAGGAGCGTGCTCTGCAAAGAAGCGTGCTCTGCAAAGAAGCGTGCTGCGCAGAGGAGAGTGCTCTGCAAAGGAGAGTGCTCTGCAAAGAAGCGTGCTCTGCAAAGGAGCGTGCTCTGCCAAGGAGCGTGCTCTGCAAAGAAGCGTGCTCTGCAAAGGAGAGTGCTCTGCAGAGGAGCGCGCTCTGCAAAGGAGCGTGCTCTGCAAAGGAGAGTGCTCTGCAAAGGAGCGTGCTCTGCAAAGGAGCGTGCTCTCAAAGGAGAGTGCTCTGCAAAGAAGCGTGCTCTGCAAAGAAGATCTGCAAAGAAGCGTGCTCTGTCTTCACCGCGCCCGAAGCTGACTCACCGAAGCTGACTCACCGAAGCTGACTCACCGAAGCTGACTCATTTCTCCAGTTGTGTGTCTTCGCGCGGCGCAGTCTGCAGCGGAACTCCACGCGGGCAGCAACCAAAAAATGGTTGGTACCTGTTTCCAGTTCCGAGGCACTTCGAAAACACAAGCGCCACTTGTGTTTTCGAGCATCACATTCCTGCCCGGCATCGGAGGCTTCGACACCTAGCGCGCCACATTCCTGCCGCGCGACCTGCCCGGCATAGAAGCCTCCCGGGCGCCACCCGGCGGTGGCACGTTGAACCAAAATTGGCTCCAGGTGCCACCGCCGGTATTTTGCCCGAAAACCCATCACCGGGCCAGCGCCGAAGGTCCGTCAGTGACGCCGTCCTTGTTGCATCGCTGACGGAGTGTTTTTTTTCACCATTCACTCGCTTTGCCATCAATCCTGCGTTGGGCACAGGATTGCCCTCATCAATCCTGCGCTGGCAACAGGATTGCCCTCATCAATCCGGCGCTGGCAGCAGGATTGCCCGGTGTCTCCCTGAAAACTCTGGAAGCGCCATGCTATATAGCATGGCGCTTCCGGAGTCGCCGCCCGGATTGCCCGGAAAAACTATGTCAGCGCCCTGCTGTATAGCAGTGCGCTGACATACTCGCCGCCCGGCTTCCCGGCTTCAAATTTGGCAAGTAACGCAAAGGGTCAAGCTGTTTCCTGTGCCTGAATACAGCAGCAAACAATCCTCTGACCCCGTGGTGCCACTGGTTCCGTGCACGGGCATTTTCCTTGGGCCATCAAAATTGGGCAAAACCGTGACTCTGATCAGCCTGATTCTGGAGCAGCACCTGGGTGAGCTCGCAGAAGCTGAGGCTCATCAGCGCCGCCGTGCGGGTGAACATCCAATTCCTCTGCTGTTGGAGGCTGCGCAACCAGCACGAGCTGGACGCCGTGGTGGAGGAGCTCAGCGTCTGCTGCCGAAGGAGCAGCTGTACCGGCTGTATGAGCAGGCGACGCGGGAACCCTACAGTTTCCTGTTCGTCTACTATCTGAAGCCGAAATGTTCCACGTACGCTTCGAAGAGCGCTTCGCACTTGAAAAAGACGCCGATGGGAGCGGCGCTCAGCTTCCTGGGCCAGAAGCTGTTCGCCAGCTCCACTTTTTTTTCCTCTTTTGCCTTCGCGGTCATTGCCGCTCGCCGTAGCAGGTTAGCCAAGCTCAAACGTGTGAGACCATAACCCCGGATTGTGGCAGTTCAGCCAAGAATCCACCCGGAAAAAGACGGCGCCCCCAAAAAGCGGAAAAGACAGCAAACCCCGAGAACAAAACCAGAAAAAAGGGGGGGAACCAACCACGGCGCCGCCAGTTTCCTTCAAGCCTAAGCCGCATGTCTACGTGCTGCTCTGATCCGATTCAGCAAAGAAGTTCTGGCCACCGGGCCCAAGAAGTCATCTGGATCCGTTGCGCTTGTTATCTCAAACACATCACCAGGTGAGGATGGCATGATTGCCATATGCCTCAGGTGCTCCGGAAAACCATTCTGCTGAAGATACTCAAATGTAAGCTGCACTGTCTTTGCCGAATGCATCATTTTCGGTCTGTAACGGAAACCCCGACATCTTCTTGGAAAACCTAACACTCTCAAGGAAATGTTGTCATCCACATACTGCGTTGGGAAGACTTCGAAACCATGGAGCGCTTGAAGTTGTAAGATCGTCTGTCTGAGCTTATCTGCCTGCGCCTCCGCTGATTTCAAAGAGTCAGAGCGTGCGTTCGCCTCTATGCTGTTCCATCTGACAAAGGTAAATTTATTCACCCTTGGCACACACTCATGATTAACCAGCATCCTTTGTCCAGTGAGGATGTAAAAATTGAAAAGGAGTTCCAAGGGATGGACCCCCCAATCCGGCTCCTGCACCGGGTGAGCTGGATCTGGCCACTCAAGCGTGTGCATCCATTTCCAAGTGAGATCTGCAAGATAGGTCCCCATGTTGCAGGAACGCGCCTCGCGAATATCCAAGGGTGTCACAATCCTTGGTGGTCTACACAACGGAGCCCATTGCTGCAAATGCTGGCGTGACCTGGTTCGGGCACAAGACACGTGCATCCTCTGGCGGATTATCCTGCAGATCAGCAGGCTGCGCTGCGGGGGATCATCCAGAGGCAGCGCAAGATCACCGAGACACCCAAGAAGTTGGAGATGAAGAAGCTGTATCAGGTGCTGACTATCCTGGACGACTACGCAGATAGCCCGCAGCTGCACAAGCCTCATGGCGCCCTGGACGCTCTTCATCCGCGGTCGGCATATGCAAATCAGCATCTGGGTGAGCTCCCAGAAGCTGAGGCTCATCAGGAGCTGAGCGCCCTGCTGCCAAAGGACAAGCTGCACAGGATCTACGAGCCGGCGACCCGGGAACCCTACAGCTTCCTCTTCGTGTACTACCTCAAGCCAAAGAATCAAATGTTCTACGCGCGCTTTGAAGAGCGTTTCGCACTGGAAAGAGAAGCCGATGGGAGCGGCGCTCAGCTTCCTGGGCCAGAAGCTGTTCGCCAGCTCCACGCTGATCAACGCGAGGTGTGAGAACATCTCCTGCTGCACCTCCGTCGCAGCCGTCCACCCGGCTGTCGTCCGCAGAACGGGCGGCTTCCTTAGAAACAGGATGACCACGATCTACGTGGACAGCCGCAAGAGGGTGGCCGGCTCGGACAGCGACTTTGAGGTCGACCTGGGAGTCGCTGCACCTGCACAGCGCCCGGCTGGCCGTAAATCCGCCTGGCCGACAGCTTTTTGTCCACGGACCGGGGCCGCTACCTCTACTGGGTTGACGCCGCGCTCGGGTGCGTACACGGGCCCCCGGCTGGCGGCCTGGATCAGCTCCAACTTTGCCACCGCCACCTACAGCGAGACCACAAACAGCCTGAGCGTTGCCTACGACGGCAACCGGCTCATTCTGAACGACCTGGAGCTGCGCCAACCATTTCCTAACGCAGCGGACTACCCCGCCGCGCCGCCCCTTCAGCGTGGACCACATGCTGGGCCCGAGCTTCGTCGCAGCAGGTCTTCGAATTTGTCCGGATGATGGCGCACAACGAGGTCTACCTGCGCTGCGCCCAGCTGGCCAACGCCAGCCGCGTGCTGGGCAACCTGGGGGACGACATCCTCTCCAAGATCACGCTGAAGAGCGGAGTGGGCACCAGTGTGGAGACGGGCTCCGACGACGGGCACTCGGGGGCTTTTACACTAGTACGCTTGCGCCTGTTGTCAACCGGTCATAAGCCGACTGCCTCTCCAGCATGCGCAGGGCGCGCTCTGCTCTCTTGTGAGCTGAGGCGCCTCCGGTGCCTCCGGTGCCTCAGCCGGTGCCTCAGCCGGTGCCTCTGCTGCTCCCTCCGCCGGCGCGTCTGGATTTGGCTTGCGCTTTGGAGCAGCCGGCTCAGTAGGCACGTCCTGCTTCGGTTTGTTCTTGCTGCTGCCCCGCCGTTTCGGCTCCGGCGGCGCAGCGTCGTGCGCCTCTGGCGCCTCTTGCGCCTCCGCCTCTTGTTCGGTCGGCTCCATTTAATTATACGTGGTCAAGATATAGGACGAACGACAAAGACGACCCGCGAAGCCGGACAACGTTGCCGTCCAGGTCGGTCAGTCGGAAGCGCATGTGCCTCAATGATGTCCGTTGAGCCCCGCAACGAGCCACAGATGCTCCGGTGGTTCCGCAAGACTTATCCGAGTTACCTGCAGCCGCTGCTGCTGAAGCGCTACCGAGAACTGGAGGGGCGCGGGCCTTCAACAACTGGCTTGGGGAACGCGGCAGGCGCAGGAGGGGCAGCGGCACCTGGACGACGTGAGCCGGCTGACGGAGGCCGTGCACCGCCAGGTACCCCAGCTGCGCTACGCGCGCGCCGAGCGCCGGGGCGTGGAACGGGCGCGGGCGAAGTTGCGCAACAGTAAATGAAGACGCTTCGGGCGCACGGCTTCAACCAGCGCCCACGCTTTGAGCAGGTGGCGGGCTACCTTGAGCGGAATGAGCCGCTGCCCCTGGACCAGCCGGACCGCAAGGCCACCTCGTTTGTCACAAGCCACTTCTACCTGGACGATTTTGTGCAGTCCAGCGAGGACCCCAACCCCCGGCCTCTGCAGCACACACCTCTGCAGGCAATTCCCGCGGCCCTCCTCATCCTGCGCTGCGCCACGCTCCACCTCCTGCGCACTGCCCCGCCTTGTGCAGGAGGCGCTCCACGTCACTGGGCCGACCTATGATCTGCGGAGGCCGCTGCGGCTGGCCCGGACGGGGCAGCACGTTCAGGCGCACGTACCCAGCTGCGTCCTGGGGCAGCTGAGCGGAAGGCCTGCGCAGCTGCAAGCCCCGCTGCCCCTGCGCCTATGAGGTCCGCTGCCGCCTGCCGTCGGCCGTGCTGCGCAGACGTTCCGTGATGGAGGGCGGCCCCTGACCGTTGCAAAAAAAACTCTCCCCGAGGAGGAGGGTTTTTTATTTTTTTTAAGCAGCCTCAATGTCTCGTGCCAGCTGGTCAAAGCTGGGCGGAGGCAGGCTCCGGCGTGACTGCCCGGAACTGGAGCTCGCCCGCAAGCTCGGCTGAGACTGGGGCAGGGCCACGGGGTTCAAGCCCAGGAGAAGGGGCGCGGCGTGTTGGACTGCGCCTGGACACAGAAGCCAGACTGTGAGGAGGCGCGGCTGCTTGAAGGCTACGGCGGAACCCGCTTTGTTGAGGACGACCTGGCAGCCCTGGCCAGCACGGTTTTGCGCTACAAAAGCTACTAGTCTAGGCCGTATATAAACATACGCCCTGGACTCCCCCTTCCCGCTGAAGGGCAGACGTTTGCGGACTTTGCTCTGCCGTGTTAGCCGCACCCCCTGTCCTTGACAGTACTGCGGCCGAGGTCATTCTGAAATCTGTGGACAGTTTCCATGTGGAGCCATCCGGCCTCACTCTGCAAGCATTCATGAATCAAGGTACCAAAAATACACAGGCGGCCTCCGCCTTCCTCCGTGAGCCCTCGCTTCTCGGACTCAATACGGTCACCAATATGGTACGGGTTCAGGCGCGGGCTGCTGAGCAGCAGCTCGGGCAGTCGCCCGCGACGGCGCTGAAAAGACTCTGGTCAGCAAGCCGTATGGAGCAGCCCATGGTTTGCAGCTCTATTACGGGCACTTCTGCTCAGAGCTCCGTGTAGTATCGGCCCCGCCGGTCTTACGGTACTCTGCTGCATAATTGACCCAAATTGGTTGTGGATCTTATTTGCTCCTTCGGCTAGGAACACCCTCTTGTGTAGCCGTGTCGCTTTGTGATTGCCTGGAGGAAGGGCCGTGTAGTACCGTGCCCCGCTCGGTCTCGCGGCCCCTTCCTGCCATTCTGCCTAACCGCACTGCCCCTTGCCTTAGCGGACGTGTGAACCTAGGTGGCCCATGAAATGGATACCTTACCCCCGAAATTAAATTCCCTGAAGCGCACCCGTGCTGGAAACTTGATGCTGGGGCAGAAGTGCCGTCTGGTACCGTGCCCAGCTCGGTCTCGCGGCCTCTCTCCTGCCAATTGCCTTGCGCCCCAAACTCTAACCATTCGGCAGCTCGCCACTGCCTTTGCAATAGGACCTGCGCCGCGCCAGGCCCCCGCAAGGTCTGGGCTCTTGGAACCACGTGCTTGGCGACACCACCAGATGGCCAGATAATCTAAAGCTGTAGCAGGACTACAGCCTACTATTACCCCCGAAGCAGCAACTCCCCAATGGGCGTTCGTGCCGGAAAATTGATTGCTGGGGCGGAAGGTCCGTGTAGTCCCGTGCCCCGCTCGGTCTCACGGTCTCTCTCCTGCCAATTGCCTTGCACCCCAAACCCTAACCATTCGGTCGCTTGCCAATTGCTTTGCCATAGGACCTGTACCGCCAGGCCCTTGCAATGTCTGGGATCTTGGAACATTGTGCAGGTAATCCTTGGTCCGGCCCCGGTTTTGCCTTTACTTGGCCTACCCGTGTCTTGCTTGGCACTGTGCCTCACCGAGCCGCCATGGCAGGTTAGCAAGTCGCCTTGCGCTGGTCTCATCGCTGGGCTTGCTTAAGCCCCAGCCTTTCTTTATACACCACTCCGCCATATGGTTATGCGCGATGTGATGCGGGATACCCCCTACCCAGCTTTCCCAACGGGAACATGTGCCAGGTTGGCAGGACTGCAGTGTTGATCGGGCCCCGCTCGGTCTCTCTGTCTATCTTCCTGCCACTCTGTCCCGTATCCCATTCCCTAACTCAGGCAAACCCACAATTTTTCTTATTGGTAAGATGTGATTCGGGGAGCACTGTGCCAGCTTGGCTCTGCGCTTTACTCTGCTTGTCTTGACAGAGCACACTTGTGCTGTTCACATTGCGTACTGCCCTTCAGGCACCGCCATGGTTGGGCTGCCAGCCCTCTGCAGGTGCTTTGCGCGGTGTGGCGGGCAGTCAACAACCCCTTTGTCAAGGACATGACTGCTGGGGGGGAATACCGTGTAGTACCGAGCCCCGCTTGGTCTCACAGTGGTCCTCTGTCCATTACTCCAACCCTAGCTAAGGCCAACGGCCAGTGCCCCCCGCAATAATCTTGTGGCCTGGTCCGTTCATTACTCAGGAACTTGGAAAATGCGCCTGGCATGCCGGCCATGAAGCCCCACATCCCGGGCTCATCGTCCGGTTGCTGCTGCCTTGCTCGCCTCTGCGTGTCATGCCTGATCCGGGCATATGTCCACTGCACGCAGAGCGTCTTTTTGGCGGTAGGGCACATCTCCAGGGGCCACCACTCGTCCCTGGCGGATGTCCCAGCACTCAGACACCCTACCGACCGGCTACATTGCTCCCTGCAGTGTAGCATGTGGACCATGTGGTCTTGAGCCCCGCTCAGCCCATGGTCCCCTTCCTCATGACGCGCGGCCCTTGCAGTTGGCTCACTTGTGGTGTTGACTAACTCCTGTGTCGCTGCTGGGCTGCCTCGCTGGCTCGCAATGCCGCGAAGTTGTCCCTGCGGCTACAGGTGATGCCTGTGAGCCGGGCTAATTCATGCATGCCTTTTGCTTGTCGCCTCGGTGGCATTTTTGCCCTAATTCATGCACGTTCCTTGGCTAGTGTGTGCGGCCTTCAGTGTAGTCTCCTTGCATATGCTCCTCTGCATGGCCATGTACGGGGGTTAACGATGCGCAAATGTGCCCCCGGCAGAGTGTAGTGCGCTTCGCGAGTGAACCTTTGGTCTGTGCTCCGCTCAGCCTCATGGTTCTCTTTCGCGCGTAGCCAGTGCATTTGGTGCCTTCCTTTCCGCCCGTAATTAATTTCAACATGCACTTCCGCGTGCTGGCGAAATCCCTTTCTGCTCTCGGTTTGTTTGTTCGCTGTCCTTTTTGGCTGTTTTTTGGTTTGGTTCTGTTCGTTTGTTTGGCTCCTCTGTGGCCTGTCCTATTTCGCCGGCTTTTTCAAGTGACGTCGCACCATCTGTTTCACCTCTCATTCTTAGTGTATTTTAGCAGGTTTCGCGACCGATGGCAATTGCCTCAAGGCGTGCGGGTGACAAAAAAGGACGTTCTGGATCTCAAAGTCGGTGCTCAGCGTGGCTCCGGACGTGCGCCCCGGCGTTCTCAGACCACAGCGCAGTCGTGGCGTGCGCGAACTCGATTTCTATCACCAGGTTCAGCTGCGGCGGCAGCATCTTGCCGCAGCGCGGGATGCCCACCATGGTGGGGCGTAGCAGCACGTCCGCGTAGCCGCCCTGGTGCACCGCGCGGGCGATGCGGGGGTCGTTGACTTCGTCGAAACCCTCCATGGCCTTGTTGCGGTTGTACTCCCGGCCCTTCAGCAGGTCGTGCACGGCCACGGTGCGGCCGTAGTAGTTGATGTCGTCGCAGCGCTGGCCGTTGGCGAAGACCTGGACGCGCTGGAGGTTGGTTAGCGGGTTGGCGCCGTCCGTGTTCCTGACGCGGAAGGCGATCTTGATCGACTCGGGGTTGATGAAGGACGTGCCGCTGGTCAGCGGGATGCGGCAGACCCGAGAGGTTGTGGGGGAGAACGAGCTCAGAAGTACTCGTGCCGCGCCGTCACGTAGCTGGTGTTGCTTGTTTTCAGCTTGTAGTCCAGGCTCTGCATCAGCTCATCCTGGGCTCCGGCGGTGACTACCTCCATGCGGTCGTATGGCGAAGGAAAACTGTGCAAAACGAGCTATTAGTCCAGGGTGCACATGCATGTACGGCCTGGACTAATAGTAATAGCATTTTCTAGCCACAGGTCGGTCCGAGCTGCCCCACCAAGCCACAGTAATCCTGAACGTCAAAGTCCAAGCCCCTCCCATTCTGCAGTTGTTGTAGCAGGTGGAGCCTGTGGGGCTCAACGTCAGAAAAGCAAGGCGGGGTGTATGCGGACTTAAACCCCCCTGCATTCACGAAACGAACACCACGCACTGTTTGCACTTTGCCCTTGAGCAAGACTTCTCCCCCGCCTTCCTCAGGCTGGGGGGAATGTGCGCAAAGATGGGCCGTGGCTGCAGTAGGGATATGCACCTTCATGCGATGGAGAGGCCAATCACAAGGGCCAGCACGGCCATACCATTGGACGACTTGCTCACCGAGCAAGGGAGTCATCACCCGCCTCAAGCTCCTCAAGCGCATCACCGGCTAGCAGCAATTGGGCATGCTGGCGGGTGGCAATGGTGAGGGCTGCCACCCAGAATTGCGGTTGCGCTAACCGATCAAGCATCAACTGCTGCAATCTGAGCGGGGCATCACCGCCGGCCAGGGGTGCAAAGACCTTGGCAAGGAGTTTCTCGTCCGCACTGAGTGCAGGAGCATCAGATACCATGCGCCGAAGGGCCAGGGTATTCCTAACGGTGCGCAGGCCGGCTTTGGTGACATGCAGCGCGCTAAACATGACATCGCCCCACGGATAACTAGTGGGCAGCTGGGCGAAAAGACCCAGCTGATGCAAGGTGAGCACATCCTTGGCCTGGGTCATGTCAGGGATGGATGACAGGCGGGTGGCAAACTCATCAAGGGCAGGGCTCCGGCCAACAGGGCAGTCCGCCCGTCCAGGACGGAACGTGGTTGCATAGCCCAGCTGCTGGGCTTCCTCCTCCGTGGCGGGTAAACATTCCTGGTATTCGTCTGCACTAGAGACGCTAACCACATCCACCGCCTGCAAGTGGGGAGCACGGTCGACAACCGGTGCGGGTTCCGGGGCCCTCCATCTCAGAGCCCGTGTCAATCTGGACCGGCTTGACGCAGAGCAGCAAGCTCGTCAGGGGCAAGATCGCTCTCATCTACTTCCATGGGTGCAGCAGACGACACCACCCTTTTGGGGTCCTGGGAGGAGCCACCAGCGAGGGGTGTGCACTCCCTCAGTCATGTGTGCGTCATCATCCGACCCAACATCCTGGACGTCACTCAGCCCTCAACCTGACGGGTGAGCTTGGGACTCAGTGTCCGATGGCACTTCAATGGGGCCTTGTCCCAGTTAGGCAGCGCCTTTGTGACCGAGTCTGTGACGTCTTGTGCGGTAAAAGCATCATACACAGCAGAAACGCACGCGGGATGGATACCCTCCATCTGCAGGCCCGCAGCCATGGTGATTGGGGCCCCGGTAGTGAGGAGAGTTTCCCCACCGGCAACGAAAAGCTGGATGCCCCGTTGAAGGCACTTGACTAGGTCCAATGCAACTGCTGCCGGGCGCGCGCCACGCGCCTGGGCAAAGCCGCTAGTGTTAATAGGAAAGGTGGTCAGGTGAATGTGCGATCGCACCCGCACTGCCTTCCCAGGCAAAAGACCGCTAGTAAGATACTCTCAATGTTCTCCCAGTTGGTGCAGTGGATGGCAGTGACTATTCGCCGAGCATCATCAAGGCGGAGGCTTGGCAGCTGACGGCACGGGTCAAGGACCGAGCTATGTCCCGCAATGGCGCGGAGGTAGTCGGAGAAAACTTGATCTCGAACCGCAATTTGCTGGCCTCACTGAGGTACAATGCAATAGCAGCAATGACATCTGCCTTAGCTGGAACTCCGCTTTTCTCCAGATTGCTGAACGCCCTCTTTCTACAAAGGTCATTTAGCATGATGAATCCTTCAGCTGTGGCAGGATTTTGGCGTCATGCCGGGCGGCGTAAGTGAGATACTTACTTACACTTTCAAGCAAACGGCCATCTATGCCAGATACCTCAGGTTTATGCGTGTGCCAGTCGGTGGGAGGTCGACAATGTCATCCACAGTGATGACTGGCTTGGGGCCACTCGCCCCAGCTTGTCGACCCTCAGTGAGGGTTGGCCATGCTCTGGGGTAGGCACCCGCAACCGGACCAGTGGATGTGGGCGTTTGTGCCCATGCGGATGTGGCAGGACGAGCCAGCGAGGGAAGACGGGGCTTCCACTCACTGCCCTGACTGCGGCTATGCTGAGCGGGCGGCGGGCCTCTCTGTCTTTTGGAAGAGGGGCCTTGGGAGTGCGTGCAGCCAGGGGCCGAGCCGATGGCATTGCCTCAAAGCGCTGCGTTTGGAGGCATTCAGGCGTACAAAGTCACGAAGATCCTTGCTGTGTGCCATGCATGTGGCGGCACCAAAGAACACCATGCCAGAGACTGGCTCCAGGCTAATTTCGCCGCAGTGGACCGCATCAGACGCATCCCACGCATTGCCAACACCCGGGCGACCATAGAGCACAAGCTGACCATTGTCATTCAGGAACGACAAGACCTCGTCTCCACCAACTTCTTGATAGCAGAAGCCCGACAGGTCGCTGCTGGTTTTGGGGGCAGGGCAAATATCTCTGGCTCAGCGTCATCACTTGGCCTCAAGGCAAGGGCGAGCGGGAGCTCCTTCCAGCATGCTTTGTGCCCGATATGATGGGCGCTATGCCAAGCGGTCTCACTGAGGTCTTCCAGGTCCGAGCCCGTACGCAGCAGCAGAGTGGCTGCATCAGCAGCAGGCTGTGTCAGATCGCCCATTGCCAGCCGGCCGTAGAGACGCGCGCTAGCTGTTTGCAGCATGCCGAGCGGACCAGTGGAGCTGGGCGGGGCCACTACCACGGTCAACGCTTTGGCACGGGTAAGCGACACATTGAAGCGAGCTTCAGCCTCTGCGCCGAAGTAAAGAAACGATGTGTCTTTACCTATAACTACCAAGGAGACATTTCCTGTCATGCCAGTGGCCTTAACCGTGTTGGCGCACTCCAGGAACTGGTGAAACAGCGTGGGCCGTGCGCGCCGAAGTAGGGGTGAGCTGGCGTAGGAGCTGCGCACGGTCTTCCGCCTCTAGCTTCGGGAGCTGCTCAAGGCATTGGGCAAAGCGCGCATCAATGGCGTCAGCCGTGGCCTTGGCTTTTTCTTTGGCGTCGCTGGCACGACCAGGGAAGTGCGCGCCACAAGGAGATGGACCAGCAAGACATCTTGCAGCGAATCTGGCCAATCCTCGGTGACCCGCCCTCCAACAAGATGCCTACACAACGAGGTATAGGTGTCATTGTGCGGAGTCATAAGCAACAGCTTAGGGCACTGGCGGCACGGCGAAAGACTCCATGAAAGGATGCCAACAAGACATCAACAAGGCGGTCAACGGCCTGGAGGGAGTCATGAGCTAGTCCGAGGGCCACCTTGCTGCCAGCCGCATAAATCAGCCTAGGATGCCACTCCACGGCCCGGAGACCGGAGACAGGATAGAGCACACCATCGATCATGGCCTGCCGGGTGGCCACCACTTCGGCTGCCTGTTCGACCATGCGGCCCGCTACCAAGCGCCCGTCACCATCCTCATGCAGCAGGTGCGGGTACCACACAGCGACACTCATGAAATACGCAGTGGGGGATACACGAAGGCTGCTAGGGAGTACAAGGTTGAGCCCCGGCCTGCCCTGGCTAGAAAGGCCATTTGCGCTGCGCACAAAGTCAGCTGGGGGTGGGAGGCGTGTTCCAGCGTGGGCAAGGTCCGATGCCGGCCGGGCGCCGGTAAGTTGCTCAGTCGCACGGGCCAAGAAGTCCTGTGGAGGTCCGCGCTCAGGTTACCAGTGTGCCTGGGAGATCAAGGTCCGCAAGCTTGCTGCTGAGACCCTGCATACTTTCTGGAGTCGCCGCTCTGGAGCGTAGCAACAAAGTGAGTAAGGGGGTACCCTTGACTGGCTTACCGCACGGACTGCTCCAATGTCGGCCCCGCTGTGCCTGGACTGTCCGTTGCGCACAGGCATTCTAGTGGACCTAGTCTGTCTGCGACAAACTAGGGAAACCAACTCAACCCTGAAACCTGTTGACACCTGGCTACGGCTTAGCATGATTTGGAACCTCCATGACAGGCTACCAGTTTCCAATGTGCTTGGGTGCGACCGTATGCAGGCAACCGTACCAGCTCTTTATTAGAGGGCATTGCGGCCGCCTTCCTGATGCTCCTGTTGGTGCCCTTCTTGTGCAGGTTAGCCGATTCCCTTGGTTCTTGTTCATGACGGACCATTGTATCTACCGAGCCTGCAGGGATGCTACGTGGCCCCTATCTGCATGAGGCTTCCCTTGCCCTGGCGTTGATCCCCCCAGAAATTGCGGTACCCCCAGACTTGACCTAGACCAACGCTGACACATAGGGTCCTCACTCGGCCATGTTGATTTTCGTGCTTAGGTTCTCAGAGTGCCATGGAGGTCCAAGGATCACAAGCAGGTTCCTGTTGCTCCCACTGGCGAGGCCTTACAGACTATTTGGCGTCGCCGCTCTGCCTTGTACTCGGCACAGGGAGGGAAGAGCGGTACCCTTTTTCTTCTGTTTAACGCACGGACAGTCCCAGTGTCGGCCGCGCTGTGCCTGGGCTGTCCGTTGCGCACAGGCATTCTAGTGTCGGCCCCGCCGTGCCTACGATGGGCACCTTGATCCCGCTACCTCGCTTCTAAAACTGTCAGCTACTTGGCTACAGCGTCCGTGTGCGCTGTGTGGGCACGGTTTTCAGCTCAAGCCGGCCCGTGGCGAAACTGCCATCCTAGGGGTAAGGGGTGCCAATTGAGCACGGATTCGGCGTGACAGCCATGGATGAGTCTTCTTTCATATGGTGGGACGATCGATTGGACCGTTTATGGTATTCGCATGTTGCAATGGATGTCCTTGACCCACATTTGCTGCCTTCGCTACAGAACTTGTGCCCGTGGCGGGGGAACCGCAATGGTATTCACTGTCCCAGGTCCATACTGATTCAATGTGATGCACCACTGCTTGACTGTAACGATTTGAGTTCTGGCCCAGTGAACCTGCTGAGATACGCACAGGATGGCCACCTTTGAATCTTTTTCGGAAGCCGTGTTGACTATCCCAACCAGCATGATGACTGCCAGCCCGTCACCGCCATGGAAGGTTTCAGTTGCTGACGGAAGCCCAGGCCTTCACGCCACTGTTATGGAGTCCGGTGGTATTGCCTTTCGGCCTGAGCATACGGCTCATTTCAATGGTGTTGACTTGTTTTCTGGCATGGGCGGTAAACAAGCTGCCTATTTTTTGCACTCCAAAACCCAGATTTTCAGTGGAATGCGACGCTGATACTGCCAATGCATGTGGGATCAATTTTGGCTCAACTATTTGGTACAATCAGCAGTTTGCAACTCATGATTTACAGCAAGGCGACCATGTGTTTGTTGCACCGGTCGGTTGCCATCACCTCATGTCGGTGCTGTCCCGTTTCAACTTGGTCTACACGGTTGCTAGCCCTTCCTGTCAAGCTTGGTCCTTCGGCGGACATCGTAAGGGACTTGCGGTACCCCCATGGTCGCAACATGTTGGAGCTTCTTGACTGGATTGCGAAGATTCAACCGGTTTGGCTTGTCATGGAAAACGTAACCGGCATGCAAACACATCCACACTTTGCATTCATTGTGCAGTTGATGGGTTTCCTCGGCTTGCGCCTGGTACATACGCAGACCCTATCATCAGCTAATTGGCTGCCCACGCAACGGAGACGACTGATTTGCATTTTTGTTCGCAGAGATCATCCAGTTCACTTTGGTACAATAATGAAGTTGCCAGGAATTTCACTGCCATCTCTCCCTGAGGCGCAAAGCATGACTGAATACATCTTTGACCGAATCCCGGAATGTGACAGACAGCTCCTCCTGCCCACGATCCAGGAACTTGTCAGGCTTGCCGACCCTGGGGTGCTTCCAGCAGGTTTGCAGAGCCATTCTCATGAGGAGTCTCTGGCGCTGCGCGAGATCACCAGGCATAATGCTGTCATTATGGCCTCATACCGAACGAGCGTCAGCTTTTCCTTGCAGTTCTTGTTCGACAAAAAACTGTTCACAGTACTTGTGAAGGAGCGAGATGCGTGGAGATTCTTACACCCCTTTGAGGTCGCTGCAATCCTTGGCTTCCCACTCGAAGGAGCTCATGGCCCCCTCCGGCTCCCTCGCAATCATGAACAGGCGTACCGTATGTTGGGCAATGCATTCGTTCCGACCCAGTCTGCGTTAGCCTGGTTGCAATTGAACCATTTACAGAATGGCTCCCTGCCCACTGCAGCCGAGATCCAGGACTATTGGCAGCCTTGCCTGCTCACTGTCAGGTCCGGATTGCTTCGTACATTTGGGAATCCACGGTGCGTGCGCTGCTTTGTGGCTGTGCAGGGTCTCGTGTCTTTGGGACTCTGCCAAATATTCCTTGCCTGGCTCCATCAGCGATGTGAACCCCAGACAGTGCGTCACCTTCATTTCATCACGCGCGGTGCTTGTGATTGACTGTGAGAATCTGTCGGGAGCGCCTGAATACAGGATCTGAGGCCCTCGGAGCATATTGAGTTGTATGACCCATGGGGCAAACCCCTCGAATTTCTGCTGGACTTCCTGTGTGTGTGCTGGTTGCATTTCGGCCACTCAGTTGGAAAATGTCCACCTTGGCATATCTGCAGTGGACTGAGACACATGACACCTTTCAGGTTTGCAACAGCGCTGTGACGCCTGACGATACTCTGTGTCAATCCACTCTTGACTCCTTGGCGGAATTTTTCCGGGCATTTGGATGGGTACCTCAGATCCTGCAAGGCAACTGGTCAGGTACGTATACCGGAAATCTGTTTGAGCCGTCGAACACTCAGTACCATCTTGTTCAGGCCAGATGTTTCAAGAGGCCTGGATGCCATCCTCCTTGGTGCTTTCACAGACGTAAAGGCAATTTCTGAGTGACCACCACATGAGTGCAATTTGTGCTGATCACATCAGTGGATATGCGGCCAGTGGCATCACTGACGTGCAGATGCAAACCATGACCAAATTGCACCCGACCATTGTTTTTCGGAGATGTCCCCAGGCCCCGTGTGATGATCTACCGATTCAACAAGGCCTATGAAGAGCGGGAGAAGTCGGCCTGCGCCTTACAGTCGTTGCTTCTTGAGCCCGAGGCTTGGTTCCCGATTCGGAGTATCCAAAAACGTCCGTTTCAGCCGCTCTCCAAGTTTGCAACAGCTGGATGGACCACTGTCGACGAAACCACTCTTATGGCATCTTTTCCGGAAGCTGAGGGAATTGACATGTTGGTTGCATGGGATCAAGCTGGAGTATTGTGCGCATTCCAGTACATCAATTGGCGGCTGCAAGCCAAGAAGATTGCAGGCCAGATTCATTTCCTTTTGGATGCAACCAAACAAGCCGAGTCACCACCTTGCATCTCTGCCTTGACTGATGCGCTGTTCCTCACCTACCTCCGGTCCCTTGAAACTGCCACATGGATGTGTGTGGCACATACGGCGCCCAAGGTCCAGGCTAGGCTGAAATCGGTGCATGAACTTGACATCCGCATTACGTTGCCCGCCAACACTGCTGTCGGCATTATCCAACACGCTTGGACACTTGCTGCGGCCTGGACCCAAGTCAGCACAAACCTCCGAACTGCTGTTGGCACGAAAGAAGTCATGCCTCACGTGCAACTTGCGGAGCTTGCATCAGGCGGTAGATGTACCATTCAGGTCGGATTCCCTGGGAACAATGACACTTGGCTTTCGGAATTGTGTGGCACTCCTGACAGGAGATTATGATATCACCTCTCTACCAGAAGCCCGACCACCGGTCGCGCACTCGTTTGTGCTTGTGCGGAATACGGCCGGTAACCTTTTGAGAGTGATGACTGACATCTCCACTACCTTTTCCGATGTTGCAATCGCAGCTGGATACACTGATCTGGAATCGATCAAGGCCTCGTTCCGTGGGAAGCTTTTTTCGGTCTATGCATTGATTGGAAACGTTCCTGAGAATGGCCATGAGATATTGCTTACAACTCGGTGCCGTGGAGGCTCTAATGAAGGCACAGACAATTTGCAGGACCACTGGATTGTGCAACCGGCACCTAATTCGCCTGTCAACTTTGAGCTCATCCGAATGCATGTGGAAGCCCGCTCAGCGTATTTCCACCCGAACGACGGTCAGTTACCACCTGGTATGACAATAGCGTCATTGCAGCCAGAACGCTGGTCGGCCATAGTCCCTGTGAAACGGCGGCATGAAAGCTTCGATTATTATGACAGATGGACGTCGAACCGGGCAGTGGCGTCGACTACCTTTGGACTGGAGCTACCATATTTACACTTGCACCCCCTCCTCTGGCAGGCACAGCAGCTATTGCCGTGACGGCTCGCAATGAGGAGTTCTGGGAAGCTGAGCCGCCGGATCCTGATCGGGTTGATCCCCCCTCGGACGAGGACCTCGCCTCTCAAGCGGGAAGCCAAGATGGGTTCATGGGTGTCATGCTTGAAGATGCGCTTGCCTTCAGCCACATCTCGGTGGCTATCAGTGGAATGAGCTCAGAAGATTTCTCAGAAGCCAGTGGAATGAAGCCAGCAGAAGCTCCCGGTGGAATGAGATCAGAAGCTGTCAATGGACATTGCAGAACTCGCCCTAAGGGCTCTCTGTTTGCTGATGAATCTCAGAAGGATGCACAGGCATTGGTTATGCCATCTGACTGGGCGGCATCTCGTGCTGGCCTCATGTTGATTACAGATGTTCTTTTTGCATATTGCCTGCAGCGACTCGACGTGGCACCGCAAGCGGCAAAACCTGGAGTTCCTCTTGTGTGGATGAGAGTCAAGATGTTTTTCGGGTTGAATTTATGTTTTCGGTTACATGAGACTGACAGGGTTGACGTGATCCAGCATGCTTGGACTTACGCTGCCACCAATACTGGTATGGCTTGTGTGATACGCCTGGTTGTTTCAGCCCGTCAGGTCATGCCGGATGTCTGTATCTCTGAGATAGCCCAGCATCACCGTTGTGTGATGCATGTTGTCCTGCCCCTTGTAGGAGGGGGTGGCAAATTCGACAAGGTTGTCACTTTGAAACATGCACTCGCTAAATGGTTGATGCTCGAAGGAGTCGACAGTGGTAACATCAGCCAACTCGTTGAGGAAACGTACAACAAAGCCGGCCAGGCTCAGGTTCAGGTTATTCTTGATGAACCTATTCCATCCCAAGGTCAGGGTTCATTTGCCGGAAATTCGTCTTGGTACATCTGAAAGGTCACTTGAACCTCCGAATCTGTTTTAATGACCCCACCACCCGCTGCTGCGAAACGCACCTCGGTATGGCCCAGCTGAAAAAGCTGCACTGCAATCAAGTTGCCTGCCACTCTGATCCCTCACCGGAACCGTTATTACCTCTGGCTTCCGTGGGGATGCGACGACATCGCCCACAGGAACAAGTACAGCAAGCGGATCGGCCGACAAACCACACTGGCTTTGTAGCCACAGCGATGCCTGGGCGCCTGAGAGCAGCGCCACACCGGACATTTTCGGCGCCAATGTCTGAATTCGGGGAAGAGAGGTACCATCTGGGGTCACAAAATAATCCGGCTCAATACTGAAAGAGGAGACATCAATGGCAGCATGGGCGGTACTGGCCGCTCTCGTTGATTTCACATGTCGCTCCGGTAATGCGATGTCAATTTTTTGAAGAAGTTTGCTCAGTTCCATTGTCTGCAAATGTGGCGGTCGATGAGGCGAGGGGCCCCAGAAGGGGGCGAGGGTAGCGAAATCAGTGCGAGCAAAGCTGAACAAACTTTTGCAGCTCCAGCGGCGCACATGCAATGCGCAGTTGAGACGCAGCAGCGCAGAGTTGTCTCTGGCATTTGTGTGTGCGTCCATTGCCCTTCTAGAAGCTTGGTCCAGCTGGGTAAGCAGTAAGTGTTTGACGCGCGTTCAGCTATCTATATGCCCCTGGTTTACTTGCAGGTGGGGCTCTAAGCCCGCTCCAAGAATCCGGCCAACGGCTCCTTGCCAGAAGGCCAGCCAAGCAACAACTTCAAGCCACCGCGCGTATGGCTCCGCTCTGCGTCGAAAGGCCGAACAACACTTGAGTCCCAGCGCCTCGTCGTGGCCGTACTTGGTTAGCGCCAACATGCAATTGGAGGAGCTGTGGAACAAGCGAAGGTGAGCGCGCGTCATTTCCATGATTTGCGCAAACAGGTGCCATTTCAAAGCTTGAGGTTGGGCCCGCGCAATGCCGCGGTTTTGTGATTTGATGTGTCCTGGTTTTTCGCTTTTCTTGTTTCTCCCGGCCCTGTTCTGGCCGGCGCTGTCTCAGAAGGCCTGGCTGTTTGTCCCTTTCTTTTTGCTAATTGTGTTGCAGGGCGTTGATGTCATCTATCTGCTATTATGTGTATGTATTCGTTTGTTTTAGTGCGCATTTTCTTGCTTTATTGTGTTCTCTTCCTTTTCCCTCTCTTGTCTTGCAACTTTCTTTTTTCTGTTGCTTCTTGCTTCTGATGTTCCTTGATCTATTTCCTGAAGAGTCTCTTTCTCTCTTCCTTTCTTTTTTTGCTTCTTCTTCGGTTCTGTTATCTCCTTCTTTCCTCCTTCTCTTGCCATTTCCGTTCCCACTCCTTCCGCCGCTCTTTGTTGCGGAACATTGTTCTTTCTATCTTTCTTTCCTTCTTTCTTTCTTTCCTTCCTTCCCTTCATTCTTTCGGTCCCTTTCACTCCTTCTTTCTGTATTTCTTTCTTGCTTTCTTTCGTTCTTTCTTTCTTTTTTCTTCTTTCTCTTTTTCTGTTCTTTGCTTTTCTTGTCTGTCATTTCTTTCTTTCTTTCTTTCTTTCTTTCTTTCTTTCTTTCTTTCTTTCTTTCTTTCTTTCTTTCTTTTCTTTCTTTTCTTTCTTTCTTTTCTTTCTTTCTTTCTTTCTTTCTCTTTCTTTCTCTTTCTTTTTTCTTTCTTTCTTTCTTTTTCTGCTTTGTGTCTCCCATTGTTTCTTTTGCGTTTCCTCGTTTTCTGTCCCGCTCTCCCTCCGCCTTCTTTGCCTTTCATGTGGCCCAAGCTTTTATGATGGTGGAAGGTTGCTTCTCGCTCGCATTTGCTGGTTCTGATGGAGGCAATGCTTTTCGGGGTTAGGCGCCAATACGAACATTTAAGCAAAGGTCCAAGGTTGTTTGGGCAGCTTGCTGCCGAGCCGGGCTTGTTTTTTGTAGGATCTTTTTTGTTCAAGGGGCACCATTTGGGGACAGCCATCCGCTAAAGTTTGCGTGGAGCCTTTGCTTGAGGCGTTTGTCTATTGTGCTTCGCATGCTTTCCAAACACAGACACCGAGGTCTGGGCGCCAAAAGTTTGTAATTCGGCCAAACAAACAACGAGCCTTGGAGCGGGCGGGCTCATGTAGGAGGACCCTGTCACGACAAAGCGGGCTTTGTTTTTGAAAAATCTGGTCAGGAAGAGGGGGGGTTGGAAAAAACTGTGTTTGATGAATCCAAAAGTCTGCAAGCAGGCGCCGCCTCTTTTGGACTGCTCAAAGCGAGGTGAGGGGACGGGCCTAGAACTTCGCCTGATCCGGTGTGCTCAAGGGCCGATGTGCTGATGTGTTCGGCGGAGGTGTCACGCAAGAGGCCACTCAAACATATTGACAAGGGGCGCCAAACTGGAAGCGAGAATTTAAAGAAATCCGACACCTTTGGATTATACAATCCGCCGGGAAACATACCTTGTTTGAGGCTTTCCCCGAGAAGCGCTGCTCATGTTGAACCTTTCTGCGACATTAAAGGGTGTGTAATCCCAGCATATAGTTCTTTAGAAAAAAGCGAGGTGCCCTGACATTGCATTGGATGCTCCTTTCACTAGTTGTGACCCTGGCCACATTTCTGGCGCACACCATCAACTTTGGACTACAGCCCACAAGCGTTCAGATAACTTCTGTAGCACAAGGCGCAGGTCGCCACTTTGTTCCCTTGCTCTGGCAATGGAACGCGCCAGAGCGCGACGTTCGGGGCCCAATGGATGGGCGCCACAAAGAAAAACGGGCCAAACCGGCGCTCCACCTTTGTCTTGTTTGTTTTTTGTTGCGGCCCCAAGGGATCTCAACAACAGAACTCAACAAACAGCTTCGCTTCTACAGCTCTCAGCAAGGTCGGCGCGTTGCCGAAGCTGCGAAAGGTGCCTGCCTTGCCGCTGCATGCGTGGCAAGCGTGCTTTCATTGTTTGGGAAACGGCGCCCCTATGCCTGAGAACCATCATTCCTGTTTGCGACCTTCAGGTTTTGGCTCATAAGGGTGTGGCCTTTTTCAGAACCATGGCTGATGCCCTATTCAAAGGGGTCGATAAGCGCATGAGAGAAGAGCAAATGACAAAAGCTTATGCGCAGCCGACATGATTGAAAAGGGACAGCGGTATACGTCTTAAAACGTCGGACCGTTGAAATTTGCAACTTGGCTTTTTGGTGCCAGGATTGGATCGTGAATGTGGTCTGCAAAAATGAAGACTTTCTCCGAGAAATCCGCTCCAAGCAAAAGAAGGCCAAGGTTAAGAACACTGAGGACTTTGGTTTGATGATTCCGCTGCTTGTTCTTCAGCCCTTCACATCCATGGCTGGTCCAAGTCAATAATTCTTTTGGAGGAGCCTGCGACCTTTTCCTTCCGCCGGGATGACCCCAAGAAGCATGTGACCCTGGACGACCAGGCCTGTGTGCTTCGGACTTTGCGTGTTGCCCACCAAGCTGGTTCGGCGGGCCAGGTCGAGGCCAATTATGACCAGCTGAAGCCCTGGCTCAAAGTTTGCGGGCGAAACACTCCATCAGGGAGAGAAACGCAGGCCCTTCCGCCTTGAAACTGTCCATGTTACTTTGCCAACCTGCCTGAGGCAGCCCTTCTCGCAGCCAATGAAAGTCACGCTCTTCTTTTCGCGAGCGCCCGCAAGGGAGCGAAGGCCAGTGGGTGACATGTGGTTTCACTGCCTGTTCCTGGAAAGACAATCGCTATCAAATTTGCTTGTCAGGCTGAGGCCTACGATGCCTGTTTGGACTGGCGAAGCTTGATCCAGGACTTCTTGGTGACAGAAAGGCGTTCTACTGGCGCCAGGCGCGATGTTGAGATCCATGCGCCCAGGGTCAGCTTCAAAAGGGTTGCTACACAAACTAACAAGACACAGCTTCACAGGGTTGCCACACCCAAGGATATTGCTGAGCGCATTGCAATTGAAGTTTCCCTGCGCCTGGTCCAAACATCTTAAACTGCCGGATTGTGGTGAGCACACACCCCCAAACTCTTATAACACATATGAGTGCCCGACAAACCTACCGACGAAGGCCCTTGTCCTTGCAGAACAATTAAAACACGCATATCCGATAGACGCCCCAAAAACCGATACCCCTAGGCATAGCATCTTGGGAGAAAAGACTTTGGCGCGTTTGTGCCATCCATTTTTCATCAAAGGACACCACGGTCCGACCAACACCCCAACCAATGCCCTGACCTGTCGAATGCAAACGCTCGCCCATTTGGCATGAAAAGCCTCTTTGTTTTGTGTTGTAACCAGATTCTGGATTTTCGAGCTGGAGCTGCGGAGGTGTACCTTGCGCGCCACACTTGCGCTACAACGTTGCAGTTTTCGAGCTGGAGCTGCGGAGGTGTACTTCGCGCCGCGCTAGACTTCTCCTGCTTCTTCTCCTTCTCCGTCTCCTCCTTCTTCTCTTTTTCCTTCTCCTTCTCCTTCTTCTTCTTCTTCGTTTCCTTTCTCGTTTTCCCACCTCTGGCCTTGCCACCGCTATCTTTTCAATGTAAGCGCGAGCTTGCAGGTCACGCGCAGCGCAAAGCGTTGATCCCCGATAGGGGACGCCCCAAATGACCAATGTTGCTTAAACTTGCCAGTACGTCCGTCGCTCACACACATTGTAAAAAAATATCGTAATTAGCGCCAGACACCCCCGTGTCTCGAGCTCCCTTTCTTTTCTGGGTCCTGCCCCAGAGCGCGCCTAGGCGTGGGCCGCAGCAAGAGAGGGTCCAGGAGCTGAAGGAGATTGTGCGGCGGGTCTCTGGGCCTCGCGAGCGTTCAAAGGTGCCAGGGTGCTTTGACTGTCGCAACTGTGTGTCCAGTACACATTGGTGGCTGCTTCGAATTCTGTATGGCTAGGCTCGAAGCGGATCTAGCACGACTCTTTCAACTATGAGTTCTAAAGACTTGGATGACCCTGCAGAGCCAGCTGGAACAGAGGCCGGCCAGAACAACAGGTTGTGTCTCAAATGCGAACACGTATAAACGTGGTTTCAAAATATTGGCCCGCGTGTTTTTGCTCACACTGTGATAGGATCCGGAGACAGCAGCGGGGATTTCGGAGGCAGCAGCAGAGGGGTCACAGGCGGCCGGAGAGCAGGTGTCAAGAGACGGCAAGGTGACGTCCCGTGGGACGCTATGCACCGAACCCTCAAGCTGTAATACCAACCACGTAGAAAGGTGTATACGGACGATGCCGTTATAGCCGAACCCGTGTAAACGTTGTAAGGGAGAAGGAATGATAGTTACAACAGTGGTCCTGACAAATGCAGCGCAAGCGAAGTGTTTTCCGCTTTCAATGCCGATCACGTATGTATGCAGTCACACATCAGATCTTGAACCTCAATTGTGTCTTGAGCCAAATGGCGATCAATGGACACGGGGCCTAGAGGGTTTTAACATCCCCCATTTGGGTCGCATTGTTCATCATGCGGTCCAAACACCACAAACGTTCCACTGGCCACGGCTTCAACTACGAAATCGTGTCGTGCATTCTTTTACTTGCTATCACTACACCGTTCATTCGTTGTGAAACATGCCGGGTTCGATTGTACGAAAAGTGAAACATTCATCCATCAATCGAAGCACACTTCCATATGCAGGTGTATACAATACACAATCGTCACGTCATTTGACCGCCAACGAACAATCCAGCTGCCGCATTTGCGCATCGCGCAGCTGTCATCCATAAATGGGTTGGCCACAAAAGTCCACCAGAGGCGCCTGCTTGTAATCGGTCTGCATATTTCCGGCAAAGAAACATCGGTGAGTAATCAATGCAAATCATAGCCATTCCAGATACCATGGACAATGCATAAATAATGAAATGATATCATCTATAAGGTAATAGTTCCATCCATGAATATCCAGAGCGTCATAGTCATCGGAATATGTAACCCTGTACACATCCAGTCATCTTGGACACATGAATATAACTCATGACATAAAGTCGTTCCACCG
Source organism: Effrenium voratum (assembly GCA_963377175.1). NCBI lineage: Eukaryota > Dinophyceae > Suessiales > Symbiodiniaceae > Effrenium > Effrenium voratum. The sequence goes on along the minus strand of CAUJNA010000693.1, from coordinate 33,070 downwards.
CAATAGTGTCGATGTGACGCAAGTAACAGATGGGGACTGACCCACATCGTACCGCAATCAGCATCTTCACGAAGCATACCTGTCCCCAATGGACAGCCTATGGGTACGTCGGCAGAACTCCTCGTCCAAGTTCTTCTGGGCTTCTCGTGCCCGGACACACTTCTTGTTGTGATCCTCTGGCAACCAGTGCCCTTTCCGAAGGCACCAATCCAGCAGGGGTGTGTCGCACTTGTTCGGGTCGATGGCCGAGATGATGGCGCTCACGTTGACCGTGTAACCTTTCTTGCCAAGGTTCAGGCCATCCCTCACGAATGATATATACTTACAGTTGAAAGCCAGTGCAAAGCATCTGAAAATAATATCACCCACCGGGTGCACTCGGTCCTTGACCAGGAGCTTCATTTCTTCCTTGGTGACATCGAGGATTCTCGCTGCAATCCACAGCTTGTAGAATGCGTAAAGTCCCTCGCATTTGCACACCATCATACGAATATATTCGTCACGCTCCTCAACCGATCGGAAGGCTCTTGTCCGAACATTCTCCGATTGAGAAATCTTCGTTATTGTTGATGGAAAAAGTATACCTTCCTGATCATGCTCGGTGATGTTGGGGTACCTCTTGAAGTCATTGTGATAAGGGCAGCCCGGCCTCCCTTCGAGTCCGGCATTCATTGTTCTCTCCTCACCACCTTCAAACATCCCCCACATCTTGGACAGCTGGAGTGCGATAAATCCTGCCATGTACTGAGCTTCACGCGGCTCGTCAAGGCAGATCGCCATCCGTTGGGAACTTATAATGTCCCGTGACGCCAGATCAGTGTCGCGGTAATGCCAACCGCTGTCTTCCTCCTCTGACGCATAGCCGGATGTATATCCTTGCGTGTCCATGTCGTCATCATCTCCCGGAACTTCCTCCGCTTCGTCTTCATCCTCCTGTGCTGCCGCATCGTGGTTAGCTTCTTCCTGTGCACGCCTGGCATCTCCAGAGACGTTGGGTTTTTGGTTGTCCTCCTCGTCATCGGATTTGATGTGAATGTAGTATCTTCCGATGGAGATCAGTTGTGCCTCGCACTCCAGGCATAAGCAGAAGCAGGTGGGGATCGCGGTCGCACATGTTGGACATATCCGGCACCTCAGTCCTTCCCATGTCTCGTCATTCAGGATGACGACTTTGCTGATTTCGTCCCGGACCTCGTTGACCTGTGCATTGAACTCTTCCATCTTGTTGATTCGATAGAGTTCGCAGGCTCGATTAACCATGTCAACGATGTAGTGCAGATTATCGGCACCTGTCTCAGTCTCCGGCATCCTCTCGCTGATCTTTGCGACGTTCTGGAGGAACATCGCAGCCGACTCTTGGGATGAGTTGACGAAGCCAGGGCAAATCTCGTTCTCCACACACTTCGAGTACGCCCAGGCACTCCCCTCCGTTGCTTTTGCCAATCCAAATGGACTTGACCTCATAGAACGGGATCACGTCAAAGACCATGAATGTCCCATTTGCCGCGACTCCAGCTCCATACCGCGCGAGGGTTGCACTGGGAATGTAGATGATCGCAATCGGATCCCCCTTCCTTACGTTCCGCAGCGTCGTCTTCGTCGCCACGTTCATCTCATCCCATGGAGCAAACGCCCCGAAGTGCAGTGCTAGCCTGTTGCCGCCATCGATTCCGCCGGGGACTAACCCACAGCGTACGATGCTTGGCAGATTTTCCAACATACGTCACATGGAATGCTCCTCCGAGAGAATCACCCATTCTTGCGGAATACCTATTTGCCAGTGCGGATGAGCTCATGAATCCAAAATCACTATGACCAGTTGTGACTCGGATGCACCAAGGTCTGTACCATCCATCGCATCTGTTGAACATCCTGTCGATGTCGTCCCGAACCATGCCAGCTTTGGCCATTTCTTCCCTGGCCGCCCTGGTGTCATTCGGGTTCATGATGCTTGGAAACCTTGCTGCCAGAACCTGGAATCTCGATTTTCTGCTTCCGGACTCCTGCCACTTGATCACCTCCATGATGCCCATGTATCGTTTCGCTCTCGTGGTGTATGGTGGGAATATGTCGTTGTTCCGGTCGTCAATGACAGCATCAATGTCGACCCATCCACCCTCGTCGCACCTGAAAGCACTTCCTCGGCAATTGCCGATCTTGTGTCGACGGACTCTGCATAGGTCGTGAGATAGCTGGTTTGCTTGGTCCCTTGTAGTAAATACCGAGCGATCATCACCAATCCTGCATAGTGGAGCACCGTCGAAAGGAGCAATGCAGAAGTTGACACTCTTGCCAAGTTGCATCACGTCCACTTGTTCAAGGATTGCACCTTTGGGAAAGTATTTGGGGTCAACGATGGACGCATACGCCCATGGCAAGTGCACATCACTCACATCGCCATACTTCGGGATGTAGCACGGGATGGTGTCGCATCCCATCTCAAGCGTCTTCTTGGATGTCCTGTTGTCCCCGCACGGGTTGTAGGTGAGGTCGACGCCACCACATTGTAGCTCTCCTCCCTCAGCCGTGTCAGCCATCTCCACCAAGTTGATGGTATAGCTATACATCTCAATAGTTTCTTTCCCTGCTTGTCCTCCTCTCTTCCTTTCCTTGGACGTTGATGAGTACGGCTCCTCCGTATCCCCCATGTCTTCATCAGATGAAACAGGGTCACTGCTGAGTAGCTCACGGAGCACCTTCATCGCCTTCTCATTTCCAGCAGCCTCCTCAATGTCCTTGCAGTCGCCGTCGTAGGCCAGGTTCGCGCACTTCTTACAGATCCCCATATCTCCCATGCACTTCTCCATTGACTCCAGGAATCCTAGTGCCGCTCTCCGCCCGTCGATCACTCGCTGCTTCTTATCTTCCTTCTCAGCATTGGGCTGAGAACTTCGACTCGGGTCTGGTGCTTGACCAAGACCCTCATCTTCGCCCTCCGTGGCCTTTCTCTTGGACCCTTGTGCAGCAGGCTCGGTTATCAGGGATCGCGGGTGTCTGGGCTTAGCCTTGTTCATGATGTCCAGCACTTCTTTCGCGGGCGCCCCGAGTTGTGCGGAAGGTTTGTTCCGCTTTCGGTTCTGGCCCGTCGTGTGGGTCACGTTCCCGGCGAGGTGTCGTACGATTGACTGCTCGAACTCCCTCTTGATCTTCCATACATCCTTCCACAGCGGTAGTTCGTGCTGGAAGTACGACATCACCTCAAAGAACCCCAATACCATCTCGACGACGTCTCCCAATTCCTCGTTTGTAGTTTGTCCCAGGAGTTCATACATCGTCCCTTGGTCGAGCACGCTCTTGATCCAGGAGGAATAGGCCACGTTGCCGAGATCCTTGTCTATCATGAAGATGGACATTCTCTCCTCGACTCCCTCGGAATTCTTGCACACGATCACATCCCGGGATGCACACAATTGCTTCCCGTGACCGGTGTTGTAGAACTGTGCTGCTTGATCCACTGTCATGCTCACGAAGCCCACGTGGGAGAGCTCCTTCTTCAGTTTAGAATACGCGAGCTCCCGTATAATCGTGATCATGGCCTGGGTGTTGTTGACGTCCACCATGAGGTTTTGAAGGTCAGGGATTGCAACCACGCATTCCGCGAAGAGGCGCGTGTACAGCTTCTTCCCTTCGATAGACCTTGCAATACCGTTCGTGTCCGCGTTCCAGTTCGCGCAACAGTTCACGCAAGAAGTGGGATTGAACTTCGAGTTCGGTCCGAGCACCTTCGACTTGCTCATCTGCATCTCTTTAGCGCAAAGTTCGCAGATAAGCTTGCTGAGCTCCGTGACCGTATACCATCGAAGACGTGGATCACCGACATCGGCTTTTCCAAAAGCATCCTGTTCGCCGTGTCCTTCATCTTGCTGTTCTTGTTTCCTCTTCGATTGCGCAGTGAAGGTTGGCTTGTACTCGAACTTCACCTTCGACTCCTCCATGTTCTTCGGGATGTTGAATCGAAGGTCGGGCTCGTTTATGCACGTCTCCTCCAGTTCACGCACAAACGCGTTGCTTGGTGCTACCGCATCGATGGATTTCTCAATCAGCAGTCGCTTCAGGAGGAAATGTTGCAAGTTCGAGCTCCCAGGGATCTTGTAGTTCTTTCCTGTGAGCGCATGGACCACGCGCCACAGGCGATCGTTCTCGGTCACCAGCGCGTCTGCCGCCTTGCAGATCTCGCTAACCTTGTTGGCGATCGTCCCCAAGTCCCCTCTTCCACCATGGAAAGCAACATCGCGATTCACGCACACCACGACCAGGCCCTTGCATGTGTTGACGAGGTCAGATATCGCCTTCTGCAGGGAGTCAATGATGGGGTTGGCGGTCACCTGCCATCCGCATCCTCTCATGCACACCCAATCATATAGCGACATCCAGATGTGCACCGACATTGGATCGTCCCCAAGTCCCCTCGTCCACCATGGAAAGCAACATCGCGATTCACGCTCACCACGACCAGGCCCTTGCATGTGTTGACGAGGTCAGATATCGCCTTCTGCAGGGAGTCGATGATGGGGTTGGCGGTCACCTGCCATCCGCATCCTCTCATGCACACCCAATCATATAGCGACATCCATATGTGCACCGACATTGGTGAGTCATCCATGTCTCGCCTCCGCCGTTCAGCGATGAGCTTATCCAGCTTCTGCAATCGGGAGATGATTTTCAACGTGTCGTTGGGTGAGGAGACTTGCTCACTCGACCCATAGTATGATCTCTCCTCGATGTTTGTCCATCCCTGTTCGTTGACCATCATCTGGAAGGTCTTCGTGCTCCCTTTCGAGTTGACGGCCCGCAGGGGCCAATCCAGGACCAAGTAGCTCTTCTTGTGGATCATCATGTCGCGAATCGTCGCCTCGCCAATGGGGCTCCTCTTCTGCCTATTGATGATCCGGTTCAACTGTCCAGGTGCGTTGTCCGGGTTCTTCTCCGCCTGAATCAACGCGTTGATGGCTTTGGCGCCCGGAAGGCGTCCAGTAATCAGGCATCCTGTTTGAGCACACAAGAAAGCATATAGCTGTAGCCATGCCGCATTTCCCTTTCCAACATAGGATAGAATAATCTTCTCCGCGCTGGTCTTCTCCTCGAAGTGCAATAGCGAAGAGGTCAGGCATCTCAGCATACACTCCCAATATGTTGCGTTCTTGCCTTATGCAAGACACGGCCCAAATACAGTTTGTATGATTGGGTACCCCGTATTGTTGTCTATGTTGAATTTCACATTGACAGTCGCGCCGCCCAAAGTGGTACCCCCTTCGAATGAAGTGTAGGTATCGTGTCCAGCAGTTGGGTTGATAATTACCCATCTGTCGTCGTCACCGCCAGAGTTCATTCGGAAAATGGAGTCGATGATCTCGTTGTCGATTTTGACAGCATCGCTGGCTTGCGACCCCCCACTTGGAGCTCCCGGCTGGGGGACTGACCCACCAGCGGTTTGACTCCTTTGCCCGGAGCTTGATGCCGACTTCTGCTGTCGCTCCGTCTTCCGTGGCGGCTCCGTCTTCGATGAGCCCATCACCCACCATGTCGGCTCTTCCCCAACCACGAAATCCTCGGGGTACTTCTCCAGTTCCCTCTCGAGTTCATGAATCGTGCAGTATTTATTCTGGAAGAATTCGATCATGACGTCCTTCTCGGCCTTCTTCTCGATCTCCTTCATCCAGCTTACCCACTTGCGCCGATCTTGGTTCTCAGCGGCCCTGTCGGCCGCGTGCGGTGCCAAACTGATGGAGTTGATGTTCATCGCAGGCAGCTTCGACTCATAGATCATATCGATGCACCATAGGAAATCCCTGGCGTACTCAATCTCCCGGTAGAGATCGTTCAGCTCCCTTTGTCTGGACGGAAATAAGCTGTATACGACTGATCTTTGGAGTCCTTCTCACCGAGCAATGGCTGCAATCTCCTCATGATGAACGATACGCACATGAGCGAATTGACCGCCCCGATGCACGCGTCAGAGATGTCACTGGGGGTTGACCCACAGATCATCCAGCGCAATAAGTTGTTCTGGCTGGCATTCTCATCCCTTCTCAGTGCATATGCGAGGTTCTTCATCGATGCCTGCAGCTCATTCTGGTAGACCAACCCAAGGTCCCAATTCTTCTGGTAGTCGTCCTTGGAACCACGACCGTAGGAGTCGATCTTGGGAGCCTTGATCACGCTCAACGTGAACACTTTCCCCCAGTTTCGATCTCTGTACCTTGCAATTCTCCGATCGTGCCTCTCAACCTCTGCAGTCGTCTGGAACTCCTCGGAGCTCCTCCACCTTCTCGATGACGATGCCCTAGATGACTCGTCGCTGATGAATTCTTTGGACACCTCCCCAACCGGGGTGTTCTGGTGGAATGCTGCTTTGAACGACCGTTCATCGTTGTCCTCGGCCACGCCTAGTGCGAGATCCCAGATGTTCGCGAGTGATCTCAACATATCCGCCCCTTCCATGCAGTACTTGGTTACGTTGAGCAACTCGGGGTTCTTCGCCAGCATCGTTGCCTCACCGCAAAGTTGGTTCAGCGCCGACACGATCTTCTTTCCCTTGCTGCAGAATTCCCTCCATCCAAGCATACATTCGTCGGCAGAAAGCTGTCCGAAAACTTTGCTGATGAACTCTAAGGAAACCCTCATAGACTGCCCTTCACCTTTCATCATCCCGCGGCCCTTGGCAGAATAGTACGCTGAGTATGCATAAATAGCGGGGACGCCGATGTCCTCGATCCACTTCACGCACATACCCAGGTCGCTGCTCATCTCCATCCTCTTGGGTATTCTCTTGCCTTCCTCGATGGCGTTCTTCACCAAATTTCCCAAGAAGATTGCTGCTTGCCTAGATTTCCCAACAGGCACGCAGAAGAACTCATTTGCATTGACGACATTCGGATTGGCAGTCATCTTGATGATATTCTCCAGACCCAGGACAATCCAAAATAAGCAGCTGCAAATGAAGCCACGGAATTGTCCCAATGCGATCCCAGCTTCAGATTGAGGTGACGAACTCGTCCAGCTCCTCCTTGAAGCTTGGGGTTCGGGACTGACCCAGCTCCCCGTATGCACCAGAGGTTCGGGACTGACCCAGCACCTCGGTTGTGCAGTTGGGGTGGTGCAGATTTCGCTCGCAGTAGCTTGGTGCTTCCGCGATCTCCCTCGCGTAATGCAAGCAAGAGCGAGTTTCAATGGTGCTGGCTTGAGGCACCTTGCTCGAGCACGAAAACGGCGAAGGATCACACCCACAATTATTGACGTGTACAACTGGGTTTCTTTGGTTTCACGACCAGCACAAGGCCCATGCTCATGGTTTCCATTACATTTCTTGGACAACGAGCCACCAAGTTCAAAGTTCCATGACACGACTCTCCATGGTTTCTTGATTGGCATGGGTTTCTTTGCATATCTTTGTTTCAAGCCATAGCGACACCCATCAAACTCGTGACTAGTCCCATCATGCACAACCTCATGCAGTCTCTCATCTTTCCAATAATCACAACTTCCAGGCAACTCAAACAAAAGCGCAGCTCGTTTTGTCATGGCATGCCGTTTAATTTCAACGAACCGTTCAAATAATCTCCAAAATTCTCTTTGTTTGGCCTCGATTTTCTCTGCGGTGTCAATTCCGCGAGTCTTGTTGAGGCGTGCCCATGATGATCCCCCCGTGCAAGGCCCGGCGAAGAACAACAAATCGGAAGGTTTTGTAAGCACATGTCTGGCGATTCTCCCCCCGTACTCGCTCAGTAAGTCATCAACCAGAGTTATGGTGACAACCTGCGGCCCGTCATGGCGGGCAAGAGCAGTGAACCAGTTACGTGGTTCGGAACATGCCATCAGCACGATAGGCCGAGCCAAGTCAACACTGTAAAGAGTGACTACTGTGCGAGTTCTCATACCAGGAAGCGAGACATGAACAGGAGCGCGAAGCACACCACCGTCATGTTTGACCATCGCGAGTTCAATACCCGGCGCTAACTGTGGCTTGTGCTTCACCGCAATGAGATACGGAACAAAACAACGACCAGGGACAAGCTGCTCGTGATTGATATGCAGACAACGCATGAGCAACTTCAATCGGAGCAACGTTTCCAAAGCAAGGTCGTTAACACACTTCAACTCTATGCGCTCGTTCGACAGTTCTTCAACAAATGCGGCCTGCACGGACTGCATGTCAACATCCCCGGACCCGACGTGAATTGGTCGTGGTCGTGGAGACCGTTCCCGCGCCGGTGCAGCGACCGGTACGGGATGAAACTGCCAAACTGCGCGTTCAACCCAACCATCAATTCGCACACATTGTAGCCCCGGGTCAACTCTATCCTCAACTTGGAGCCATGACCCATTCTTCAGAAACCAAGTGGAACGAAGCCACTTGCTCCCAAACGGTGTCATAACCGCGAGTGGAGGTTTCACACGCATCAATCTGGGTCCCTTGGCAACAACAACCGGGTCATGTCCTTCATGCTCATGCAATCCCTCTTTGGATGTTAATCCAGACCACCATAGGTCCGGGGGCATGATCGGTATGTGTGTGTACGGAAATGTTGGAACTCCGTCAACTGTCCCCGAAGCGGTCTGCATGTTCCCCTTTATGGGATCACACGTGGGTGTGAGCGCCTTGAGGGTATCCGGGTCAGACAGCAAGCTCGGGTCAAGTAGACCAATCTGCAAACATGCATGTTTCCATTTGCGTCCATCATTGAACGCCTTGGTGTAAATGTCAGCCGCCATCCTGTCGGTGACCTCATACGCCAAGTACATGTAATCACGTGTGAACATCTCATGCATCCACGAAATGCTAACACCATGGCTTCTCTCAAGGTGGCGCATCGTGGGGTTTCTCCCCGATCGCACAACACCGATCATAGCCTTGTTATCGTCATAGAACACAAAGTTCGGTGACTTCTTGAGAATCCGCTCTAACAACTTGAGAGCGGGCATGCCCATCGATCTCATGGCAACATCGGCCGCAACTATCTCGGCCTCGGGAGTGGAGTGACTCACACAACCCTGTCTTTTAGAGCTGCCAGACAACGGAAACCGGGTATTAGGCCCTTGTATATTCAAGTGTCCACCGGAGGTGGAACGCAGCGAGTCAATGAATCCCGCAAAGTCAGCGTCCGCATACAAGGCCAAGTGCACATCGTCCATAGGGTCTCCAACCCAACCGACCATGCGCCAATGTTTGGTATGATGCACATAGCACATCAAGTGATGCAAACCCCGATCATCGGAGTCAGTCCACCTATGCACATTCCGTGCCAGGCGATTCACTTGCCGCAACAAATCGAAGCGAGCAATCCGCGCACCGTACAGCAACTTCATCAGTACGCTAGCGGCATGCGGAGCAAGGTGTCCACGCACGGGCTCCTTCATGGCCAACTCAGGAGTCCCTCCCCGTTGGTCCGGCACTGTGGCAGAACCGTCGGTGGGCACAAGATTGTTACTCCAATTGCACACGACTGACGGCCCCTCTCTGGCAGGCTTCCGTGAGACGTGATTCTTTGTTTCTTCATGCAACTCAGGGGTGACAACCTTATTCAACTTCACATCGCCCGCCACTTCAAGATAGCGGTCGACACAGGAACGAAGGAACTGTTCCATGTCATAGGTCACCGTTGTTACTCGGTGTCCGTTCCCGAGAGTGACGTTTCCCTTGCTTTGATTGCAACCAAGGTACATGTCAAGTCCAGTCTCGGGATCAATCTTCAAACGTGTACGCAACATGCTCCACCCTTGGGCAAGGTTCTTCTGCGGCCCTGCCATTTTGAAGTCGTCGACATACACAACCAGAACAAGCTGGAGCTTTTCGTGAAGGTACACTGAAGGCCATTCTTCGCCGATGGGCTCAAAACCAACGGCACGCACCGACTCATCGCAGTGCTGCTCCCAAAATGTTCCCGCATCTGGGTGTCCGTACAGCGCCTTCCTCAACGGGACGACTGGTCTTCTGTACTTATCCCATTTGCATTCACTTGGCACGGCCTCCGGTGGCATTTCAATCCAACACGGCGTGCCTCTCAAGGTGGCCTGTATGTACGCCTGAACAGCGTCGGCCATCTGCACGTCCCAGCCATCATGACAACCCAGAAAATCCGCCCAACGCGAGGCTTCAAATGAAGCAGGAGAGTTCCCCAAATCCTGAAACATCGCAGCCTCAAAGCTTTGGTTCTTCACTTGGTTCCCCAGCAACACGCCTCTACCCTTGAACTTCCTCTTAGGATCACCAACAGGCAACTGTGAGTGCTTTTCAACGCAAATGTGCGCGAGCCATGTGTATCTCTTCACCTTTAGCTTTTGCCTCCTTGGCTACAGCGTCATATTCACGTACCGCGCCAAGATCGAAGACGCCCTGGTCGATTAATCCCGACCATTCTTTCTTCATCGATGCCAACGCATCAGGGTTAGTCAACATCTCTTTCCGGCCTACCGGCCTGGATACTAAAGCGTCGAAGAATCGTACAACTTTCGCAGCTTTCTCTCTGTGCCGTATTCGCTCAGAAGTCACGCACGGCATCGATGGGTACTTCTTGGCTTCACCGTCTTCGCCTATCGCAGGCATTGCGAGTGGCACTTTTCCAGAAACTACCTCAGCAGACTCCTCCCATTCATACCAGGTAAGATCCGTCGATTCGTCGACCGATGGATCCGTCCCCGATGCCGTCTCAGCTTCGTCTTTATGACTCTCCATGACTGATGCAACCGCCTTCGTCCAGTTTGGAGTCGACTTTGATCGCTCCTCAGACTTGAACTTCCAGGCATAAATTACTACCAGACACTCAAATTCTTTCTCAAGCTGAACGTTTCGTCTCAAGACGTCTTGGGACTGCTTGGAATCCATGAGGACAACCACCCCGTCGACAGGATTAACAACAATCCTGACCCATTCAAGCTCAGCCAAGTGCTTCCCATCCATTGGGTTCTTGATCTTTGATATGTTCTTCCGCAATCCCCAATTGTACTGCCATTCTACTCCACCCCAGCGGTTCCGAAGCATCGCTCGAATTCTCTTACCACCGGGCATCTGTAATGTCCGTGCCTCTGCCGGCGCGGAAATATCAGACTCTTTACTCTTGGGATCTTCCTCTTTCCTTTTGCCACCGCCCTTCACCTCGGCCTTCTCTTCCTTGGTGTAATATTTACTCATCATCTTCCATTCTTCAGGAGTGAACTCCGGAGGTCTCGATGTCTTCATTAACCTGAATCCGTCCTTCCCGACAGGATACGGTCTTCCGGCCTTGTCGATTTTAACCTCCTTGCCATCGTCGTTGACGTACGTGATGCCATCCCCGGGTAGTCCAACTGACACGTGTGGAAGGTCGGATTTCGCAACCTTCTCATCGCCCTTGGAGTGTCCATCTCCTTTCCCTTTTGAAGAGCTCGGTCTAGCATCTTCTTCTCCTGCATGATCCCCCCGATCTCCGGCGATTACCTCCGGGCCATCGTCGAGCAGTACCTCGTCATCAAGCAGTCGCTTCTCGTCACTCTGCAGCAATTCAGGCTCGTAGTCCTCATCTTCGACCAGGCGGTCACGCGCATCCAGACCGATTGCATCGATAGACATCTCTATTCCTTCCAAAGTCTCGTTGGCAACTTTGTACTTCTGTTGTATCGGGAAATGTTCAGCTCTGCACCCGCAAATGCAGTAAGTGCCCAAGCACGATACTTGTTTGCCCAATGCATACCGGTGCTCAACACATATCCAGCAAATATACCAGTTTCCCCTCTCGGCTCGAACTTCTCCCTCTTCCCCCCTCGTGCTTCACTCGTCTTGAAGTCCACTAGCGCACCAAAAGGTATCTTCTCGCCCTTGAACTCCTCGCCATGCAGTCTCATCCATGCACTCGATCCATTCACCTCTTCGATGTTCATGAGGTGGCACAGAGTGGTGATGGCCTGCACCCAATAACACGTGGGTAGACCGGCATGTACAAGACAAGCCGAAGTCTGGTCAATGATGAATTGATTTGTTCTTTCAGCAAGGGAATTATTCTGCGGTCGTCCCGGCAGCGATAGGTCGTGGTTCAGCTTCAGCTCCACGCACGCATTGATCAGTTCTGGGCCATCATCCGAATATACCTGCTTGATTTTCCTTCTCCCGCAGAAGTGCTTGATAGCCCTGACGACGGAGTCAGTGTCTCTTCTCGCGGTGGGATAAGCCATGATAATTCCGGTATATATGTCCCGGATGATGAGCGCATACCTGCCTTCCACTTCATGATCTCCTGATGCCGTCACAAAGTCGAACGTCACCAGGTCTCCGAACGTCTTCACCTCCCTCTTAAAACCCCCGTTCGTGATCTGAAGTGTCTCATCTTTGCCTTGACGCATGATTCGCAGAAAGGATTTCGGTATCTGTGTGTAAGCAAATGAGCGATGGAATTGGCGTCCTTCTTGAGGACTCCCACTTTCCTCTTTATTGATGATCCTTCGTACACATCAACTTCGATTCCGGCATCTGGATCATCTTCATCAACCTCTTCCTCGTGAGCTTCGGCATCACCATGTCGACGCGGGACTGACCCACCATCTACAGGTATTTCCTCAGCCACGGGAGGCGGACGTACCGGACCGGCTCCTCCGGGTGGCCCGAAGTCGAATGCCCCGTCGTGGTGTTCGCCCTCGGCCTCTGCGGACTCACCGACAGCGGCGGGTGTGACGTCGTTCTCATCGTCACCTCCCTGATCTGCCTCGTCGTTCGTTACCATCGCCAATACTTCCGAAAAGTGCTCCTTGAGGTCGTCTATCGTAGGGCGATGCCTGTTACTCCGAAGCTTACCATCACTCACGAGGTAAGGGATGTCGTCCTTAACTTGTAAGTGCACGAATCCTTGCTTTGGTGTAACCATAAAAGGTAATTTACCAGGCATCCAGTGAAATGCATAACCCATCTTCATGCATCTCCTCATCACTGACAATACCGTGGGTGTCTCATCCAATACATGCGGCTCGACAGTCTCGTCCAACTCGTCCACGACTATCTTGGCCACATCGGATGTGGAAGTGGAACCATTCGCGGTCTGGAACACGATCTCGTCGTCATCTTTCACGATGTCGACGCCCAGGCTCTTCGCCTTGGCTCGTCCGATGAGATCATGACCACATCCGGTGTCCATCAACCATTTCACCCGTTTGCTGATGCACGTTGACACGGCGAAAACGTTCTTCGGCATACCATGCTGCTTCTTCCAGTCGACAGCCGATTCCTTGATCTCGTCCTTGTTCCGATCATACTCGAACATTATGCTGCTCTCCTTGGTCACCGGGAAGTAGTGCCTCTTATATATATCATCCACCACTTCTCTCAGTATCTTCGCACGTATCAATGATCGTTGGACTTGATAGGCTGATAATTCACGATGATCACTGCTTTTGAACTTCTTCTCGTCGACGTACACGTACTGATAAGGCTCATTCTCATTGTCCTCATAACCGTACCATTCCCCTTTTCGTTCCCATTGCCTTCTCTCGTCTTCGAGGTAGGTGATCTCCCCATTCTCGTCGACGTCGAGCACTTCCTTGAACCACACCATTTTCTCGGGGATCTCGGACTCGCCAGACCATCTCGATGATTCGCTCATCACGTCGTCATCGTGCTCGTGGTAGATAGTCTCGGCTTCATCCGGTTCGACCTGATCAACGTCCTTCTTGAAGCTTACCTTCCCCGCAGGAGCCGATTGCTTCAGGACTATCGCGGGCATTGCGATGGCCCTCCTTGCAATAGCTGGCGCTGCGGCCTTGGCGGCAGCCTTCGACTTGGCTTGCGCCTTGTCATTTGACGTTGCTGGAGCTGAATTGTTCTTGATGAGCTCATGCCTGTACTTACAAGCGCTTCCCCTATCGCACTTCCCCTTCTGAAACGCGAAGCATGCTCCATCATCTCTCTTTGGTGACGATGATCTGGATTTGGATTTGCCCTTTCCTTTCCCCTTGGACATGCTCTCCAACTTATGCTCCGTCTTCTTGCTGTGGGAAAACGTGCATTCATTTCCTTTCACGCACCCCTTCGCCGATTTGAAGTGGTACCAGCAGGGGTTATCCTTGCCTCCGCCCGGACTCTTGCCTCTGTCACTGGCACCGTCGGACTTGCCGCTCTTGCCAGCGTGGCCCTTTGCCTTGGCTTTTGGGAGCACAGGAGCGGCATCAGGTCCACCGGGTTTCCCCTTTCTGCCCTTGCCACCCTGGTTCTCCTGTTTGCCAGTTGCTGGAGCCGCATCCTTCCCGCCTGACTTCATCATCGACTTGACCGATCTCTCCTTCATGTCGAGCATCAGGTCTTCCCGATCTGCCTTGATCTGATAGTCGATCAACGCCAATAAGAATTCATACGTCTTCTGAGGATGCTTGTCCGGTAGTCTATGGTAGGCATTGAGGCCGAACTCCATCTTCTTGCTCCCTTTGATCTTCCTGTAAAGGATGTCTCTGAGAGCCAGCTTACTGGGTCTGTCCTCGCTCCTCATCTTCAGCAGCAAATCATACCATTTGTTCCTGAACATGACCAAGTTCTTGTCGCCAGGAAAGTCAAGGTTGAATAGATGCTCGATGTGGTAGACAAGATCCGTTCTATCGGAAGTTCTGAATGATTGCATAACTAATGCCACCAACTCTCGTCCCTTCACGATCACCCCTGGTTGATGTCGTAGTTCAGAGTGTCGTGTAGCATCGAGGTATACGTCCTTGGCTTCGTCAGGTGCTTGTTTCAGCATGTTCTGCATGCCCATGGCCATCTTAATATCTATCGTAGCAAATCTGTCGCCACCTGAATCGCTAAGCAAATCCAGGTCTGGGTTCAACCCAAGAGCCTGCTCCAGCCATTTCGTCCATGCATCGGTATCTGGATCTGCACATGCGCTCAGAACATTCATCAGCAGTTGCATCTTCCAGGTGTCAAGTTGATGGATCTTTGGCCAGGCCGGAATAGATACTCTCTCGGCCTCTTTCCTCGAGATTCTCGGTCGATCATTCTTGATCTCTCGGTTATCTCTCGATCTCCTTCGTCTCCTCCGTGTCCGATCGTCGTCTTCCTCTTCTTCTTCTTCTTCGTCTTCTTCATCTCCTTCGTCGTCGTCATCCTCATCCTCATCATCGGGTGGATCATCCGGAGGTCCTCCTCCGCCACCAGCGAGGCTCAACTGACGTCGACCCGCTCCCTGCCCATTCCCATTGGGCGGGAATCCACCGTAATCCAATGGGGGCGTAGTACCGTTGTTTCCCCCCCCATCACCACCACCAGTCGTAGTAGTGGATTGTGGGACATGCCCAACAACTCCTTGCATCTGGGATAGGTGTACATCGATCATTGGATCACCGAAAGACGGAAAGAGGATCGAACCTGGCATCAGCGACGAATTAGGGATCTGAATTGAAGACGATGACGGGACTGACCCAGCCACCTTCTTGTCTACCCTAGTTGAATTAGCTTGGGTTCCTCCCTCAGCGCGTTTCACTACTGCTCGTTCACGATGTCCATCTTTGCTGTTGGAGGCTTCCTGTGTCTCCAGCTTCTTGTGTGCACGTAGTTCCTCGTTGTCAGCATCGAGTTGACGTACAAAACTCTCTTCTTGCTTGAGCGCCGCCTCTCTTTCCTTCAGTTGTCCCTGAAGCTCATGCATCTCCTCGAGGTACTCATCATACATTCCCTTAGCTGTCAATCTCCAGTACTCAGCCTCCTTCGACTTCTCGTCTATCGTGCACCGTTCTTCTTGTTTCTCTTCTTTGACCTGGGCTAACTCCAAGATCGCATCTTGACGATGACCACCTTCGACAGCAATCATCTGGTCCTTCATCGACACGTCGGATTCATACTGTTTGACGATCTCTTCCTTTTCGCGAAGCAAGCAATCTGCTCTCTTCGACTCTTGTTCCGCAAATACTGTAACGTCATTCAGTCTCGTCATCAGCTGTTCCCTGGAGTCCTCCAAAGAGTACATCTCGGGGCGCTTTATGAGTGCGTGCTCCAGACTTTGGACCATCTCCTCCTCATTGAACTTCTCGATAGATGTAGAAGATTCTATGCCTCTGATCTGTTGCTGATAAACTGATATCTGCTGTGAAGCTTCACGGTGTATCTGATTTGCACGTATAGCTGATTCCACCTTGCGCATCTGTTGGGCTTCTTCCTCAAACTTGCGCCATGCCTCAGCCATGTGGTGTTGGTGGTGACTCACTAGATGTCCCGACTGCTTGCTAGCAATCTCGCATCGTCTCTCCAGCTCCTGGATCCGGATGGTGCTTCCATAATCTTCCTGATGAAGATTCGCCATAGCTGCCGACATTTCATCAAGTGTCTTTTGATATTCCCCGATCTCCACCTCCATCTTATTCTTCTCTTTGATCGCGGCGCGAAACTCCGCACTGGTGGGTGATTTTGACCTCCCACCCTTCGATGTCGATCTCACGCCCTTCTGCGACGTCCGTGGTGTCGCAGGCGAAGATGATGATCTTCTCGGTGGGGATTCTCTTTTCTTCGACTCCTGATGAACATCGATCTGCTTCCATGATCTTGTGGGAGTGGAAATGTCGCTGAATAGCGCGGAACCTCCGCTCCCAGGTTCATCCTGTGAATCCGCAATCATATCCATCACCGCAGGAAGAGCCATCAATCCATTGGATCCCTCTGAGCTGCTGTTCCCAAAAGTTGCAGTACTTGGGCTCGCCGAAGACGCCATTGTACTGTGTAGGTTATCGTTCCTTTATTGTCCCTGTACCCGCAATAAACCAGCTGTCTCCTTGTCTGATAACCTGTCAAGAGACGGCAAGGTGACGTCCCGTGGGACGCTATGCACCGAACCCTCAAGCTGTAATACCAACCACGTAGAAAGGTGTATACGGACGATGCCGTTATAGCCGATGTAAGGGAGAAGGAATGATAGTTACAACAGTGGTCCTGACAAATGCAGCGCAAGCGAAGTGTTTTCCGCTTTCAATGCCGATCACGTATGTATGCAGTCACACATCAGATCTTGAACCTCAATTGTGTCTTGAGCCAAATGGCGATCAATGGAACTTGGGAAGCAACACCAACAAGGACCTCAGAACTGCTACCCAATTTCGGCACGGGGCCTAGAGGGTTTTAACAGCAGGCGTGCGCATCGGCAAACCAGGCAGTAGCAGCGCGTGAGAAGGATGTAGCAAGTGCCGCAGGACACAAACCAGAATGCCCGAAGGAAAGCACGCATGCGCTAACAAGCAAGGCTGGCCCACCGGATTGCGAGGA
Organism: Effrenium voratum; assembly: GCA_963377175.1. NCBI lineage: Eukaryota > Dinophyceae > Suessiales > Symbiodiniaceae > Effrenium > Effrenium voratum. The sequence goes on along the minus strand of CAUJNA010000693.1, from coordinate 15,873 downwards.
AAAGCCGCAGCAGGTTGCAAACAAGGGTCAGTGCGGCAATCCTTTGAAGCGTAAGCTTGAAATGGGCGACAAGTCTGACAACAGCTCGTCCAGCAGCAGCGACAGCAGCACAGGCAGCAGCAGCTCGAGCAGTAGCAGCGATAGCGAAGGCGCTAGTGAGAACGAAGCTCCATCAACGCCAACACAGAAAGCCCCTGGCAACTCGGAAGATTCGGTTCCTTTGACGCGCGTTGCGGCCATGCCTGGCTTGCAACCAGAAACCAAAACCGCCTGCGACACGAGTGTGACCGCCTCGGGTAAGCCAGCAGCCCCAGCGCAAGATGCTCCTCCAGAGCTGTCAGCGAAGGCCCTGACTTTGCGTGCGTTGCATGGGTTTGTTTCGACACCTTTTTGAGGTCGCACGCATGCGTCTTGCAAAGCCGCTCAGGACCAACAAAGCGCGGGGCCCATTGTGGACCCGTCCGAGATGGAGACGCAACCCATTCCTTCAGCTGTCTGCTCCAACCCCCCCACGGAAGCTGGTGTGCCAAAGTGTGAGCCCTTTGCTGGTGCTAGTGTTGACGCAGAGAGGACCGTAACACACGACCGCGCCAAGCCGCCAACAGACCTGTCGGACACTGTTTCTGAAAAGCTTCCAGCAAGCACAGGCGCCCAGCCCCCTCTGCACGCAGATGCAGCGCCCAGCGATGAAGAGATCGTACACAAGAATGGAAAGCGAGTGGTGAAAGGCACCTTCAAGGACCCATCGGTTGAGCCTTCTTCGACTTTGCCCAGTTGTTTAAAAAGAAGGGGCCGAGGCTGGGTAAACACGCACACGCGCAAACACACGCGCGTCCAGCGCAGTAACAATATCTTCCCTGTGTTTGCGTCAAGTTCAGTATGTGATGTGATGAGAAAGCTGACAGAAAGGCTAAGAACTATACAACACTGCATGTTTTTGAGAAGGGCCGCCAACTTGGGGGAATTGGTCACTTGACCCGTTGCAAAAGGGGAGCGTCTGTGTGTGTGTCTATATGTGCGTGTGGTTTTGTGTGTTTGTGTGTGTGTGTGTGTGTGTGTTTGTGTTTGTGTTTGTGTTTGTGTTTGTGCTTTTGCGTGTTTGTGTTCGCGTGTTTGGCGTTTGCGCGTTTGTGGGTGTGCGTGTTTGCGTTTGTGTGTGTTGCGTGTGTGTTGTGTGTGATATGTGTGTGTGTGTTGTGTGTGATATGTGTGTGTGTTGTGTGTGATATGTGTGTGTGTGTTGGTGTGCGCTTGTGTTTGTGCATTTGTGTTGTTTGTGTGTTTGTGGGTTTGTTTTGTGTGTGCGTGTGTTGTTTTGTGTTGTTTCAGCTTCAAAGCTGGCGCTCGTGCAATCGCACGTAAAGATGCGCCAGTTAGCCTCCTCGTCCCGAGCAAGAACAAACCCTGCCCTAGGGTTTTATTTTCCTCGTCTAAACAACCCTTCTGGAGTTTGTTGGGAAGTTAGCTGGTGGATTGTTCAGGGTTGCCCGACTGCAACAGATCTAAACTGGTATTTTTTTTTTTTTTTTTTTTTTTTTTTTTTTTTTTATTTTTTTTTTTTTTTTTTTTTTGTTTTTTCCCCCAACCCCCCCTTTTTTTTTTTTTTTTTTTTTTTTTTTCTTTTTTTTTTTTTTTTTTTTTTTTTTTTTTTCTTTTTTTTTTTTTTTTTTTTTTTTTTTTTTTATTTTTTTTTTTTTCGTTACACTTTAGCCAATCCAATTTTCCCAACATAGAGTGCGCGTTTGGCTCAACGCTGCAGCGGCCAATGCAAAGGCGCGCCGCGCGCGCGCCGCGCGCGCGCGCGCGCGCGTCCGGGTACCAGGGTCACACACGCGCACGCGTTTGGCTCAACGACGCAACGGCCAAATCGAGGCCTCACTCTTTCAAAGACGGGAAAACTCATTATGAAAGGGGGCTCAAAAAGACATTGGCGCAGATTGTTTGGGTGTCAATTCGAATCGTGGAAGGCCAAAGCTGTTGATTTCCTTTTGTCTCCTTGTCCTGCCAGCCCCCAGCAAACGTGCCTGCAGGACCACGTGCCTTTGTTGTCGGAGCCGCCCGCACTGCCTGCAGAGGTGGCAGCCGAAATTGATTCGATCGTGATCAAGGGTGTCCAGGTAACCTCAGGTGATTCTTCAGAAGATGTCCTCCAGGCTGGGCTGACACACATATAGCATGCGCATATTGGGTCTTACATTGCCGTGGCTTGCGCCAGGCCCAGACAAAAGTCAGGAAGGCTTTGAAAGAGCTTCGAGAGTCAGACCCTACGAGCTCTAAGAACAAGAGCAAACAAAACAAAAAGACAGCTGCCCCTGCGCCAAGCAAACCAGCCCACGATCATGAGAAGCCAACCCTGGAGACGCCGCCTGCGAAGCGCCAGCAGGTTACCCCCTTGCAGGGCGGGGACCTTGAGACGCCGGCGCCAAGATCGGAACCCAAATGCGCTTTGCCCTCTCCTCAGAAGACGCAGCCCCACCCTGCCGAGCCAGCCGGCCCTGCTCAGCCAGAACCCCCGTTGCCAGAAAAGCCACGACTTCCAAGCGCCAAGCCAGCGCAAAAAAAGCAGAAGCCCGAAGACACAATTTTTCTTCCGCCCCAAGTGGCTTATTTGACAACTGCTCAAGTCCAGAACTCAGAGTGCGCCACACTCAAGGCGGCAACCCAAGAATAATTGAGTGCTGTTCTGAAGAGAACGTTTGCGTAACAAACGAAGATGGGGTTAGTTCTGACTTACCCAAGCCAGGCTCACTGACCCTTTCAGGCTAAACAGAAGACACGTCTCCAAGACATGCTCTTAGGGTCAATTGACTTGTCTTGGGCCCTGATGAGATCAAAGGAAAACAGGTGGCTGAGTTGCTCCAACAAGGTGATTGACTACATCAAGCAGTTGAAGTTGAAAGACTTGGAGCTTCCGAACAACCTCATCATAAGTGGGAAGCGTTGCTTTTGCGCGCCTCCGCCGGAGCACTGCGACGCAGATGTGGTCAAGACTATCCAAGTCGGGGTTCATCCGTGGCTTTGCTGTTCTTTAGACAAATTTAAAGATTTCTGGTTCCAATGTTTGGAAGGGCCACTGGGCGTTGTTTCCTGGCACCGTTGGCCCAACTAATTAGTGCCTGCAGCGCTGAGGAACCAAACAACCTACTACGTCAAGAAAGTCCACACCAAGGCTCATGACAGAGTAAAAGAAGTTGGCTGCAATATTGATGCGAAGGGCGGGGCGTCCATCAGTATGCGAAAGCATGGGATTGAGAAGGGGTTGCCAAGCTGAAGCGTGTGAAAGGTCCTATTTTTGGGGTTGTGTCAAAAAATGGCTTTGCAATTGCTTTTGCTTTTGATTTCCTTGTAAGAGGGTCCCAAAAATGGTACCCATAAAAACGCACCTCCTTTTGAGTTTGCTCCTTGTGCCCGGCGGATCTGAGGTGGTCACTTGCCCGCTCATTTGCAGGGTGGGACTTGGAAGAGAAGGTGCCTAAAGTGGAGCCATCGTAAAGTGCGTACAGTTGAAATTTTGTTTCATATCTACATAAATGTATATATCTCTACATACCATGTGTACATGTATGTTGTTGCCGTGGCTTTCGCACTGGCTTCACTTGACCCTGATCAGTCTCAAAGTTGGGGGATGTCTAATCTGGGGACCGCCTCATCAGTCAAATCGATTGATGAGTTAGTTCGCTGCAATCATGCAGAGCGCCGGGGAGAAAGCCCTCTAATTGCATGCGATGGTTTCACGGTGAAGGGTTCCACTTGCAACTTGCAGAGTTGAGCTTGCTGCGCAAACAACGAAACCCGCAGTGCTGAGTGTGGTTTGGAAATAGGAACATAGCTCGCTGCAATGGCTCCCAAGCAGCGGAGCACCCACCCGCTGGCACTGACCCAACGACAGCATTTGTTGTTGCTCAAGCTGGGCGCGCCCTTGGTGCTGCGAGGGCCCGAGCTTTACCAAAACAGGGCGCAGAGTGGCGCTATGCTTGCTTGCTCCTGCGCTTCCAGGTTGCACCTTTGCGATTTTGCTCTTCAAGCTGTTGAACGCGAACCTCAAGCCCACTGCGACGCCCGAGCCTGGAACTCAGCCCTTGCAGGAAGCCTTGACTTGACCCCTGGGCCAACATGTTGTTCGGCGCCTGAAATATTTGTTCTGCGCGCGCTTCCTAGTTGAGTGAACAAGTTGGCTTGGAAGGGTCGGTTTTTCAAGCTTTCAGTAGTTCGAGGTCGGGTGGCGAGGAACCTCAACAACCCAGATTGAAACGCCACGTCGTTGGAAAATCCCAACTCATGAATCCAATCATGTGTTTGGCATTTACTTTCCAATTGATATGGGGAGCAGGTTCAAAATACGGTAGCTTGAGTTGCGAGCCCATCTACATCATCAAAATCGCACATGTAAAATATCGGTTATGTTGGTACGGACATCCCTTGCAACCGTATTTATCCCAACTGTTTGCGGATCTGAGTTCCTGGCACGATCAGCTTGTCTTGCAGCCTTGCGCGCGCCAAGGACATGCAGCTGTTTGAGGTGTTCAGCGGGGTCCAGAGGATCTTTTCGGAAGCGCGCAGGGGCCTCAATTCCATTCACGACGGGTGTTTTCCCTCAAGAAGAAAATTGAAGACTTCTGTCACCCGAAGTGCCGGGCTAGAGCGTCTCTTGCAGGGGTCGCCTTTTCGTTGCGAAAAGTTGTCAGTTGCAACGCGCATCTTGCTTTGCAGCTGTCTCACCAGGTCGCAAATCCTGGGTCGCGCGCGCGGCTTAGGGTGGCTCACGCAGCTTCTGACTAACTCCTGATCAATTGTGGTTCAAAAGTAAACCTTTGCGATTTCTGAAACCAACATCATGAATTTCCCAGTCGATCTGCGCCGCCAGTGACTACTATGACGTCAGCGCCAAGAGTCGCAAAGACATCAATGACTTGACTACTACGCGGGGCCCTTACTGCTGCAAGCAGTCAATCCAGCAGCCCTAGTGGCAACCAGCGTGCAGTATGCGTCCGTCCATGACCTAGTGACCTTTTTTCTTTGTTTCCATTAGTAAAGGTCACTAGGTAAACTGCTCCCTTGGCCTTTGCTGGCCGGAGTTGCCTATGAATGGGGGTCAAGTGACCGCAAGGGGCAAATTGACCTAGTGACTTTTTTTGTTGGTTTCCATTGGCAAAAGCGTGGAAAAAAGTCACTTGGTAAAACTGGTCCTTGGGTTCCCTCGCTCTTTCTTTTGTTGGCAGGAGTTGCCTCTGAATAGATTGACCTAGTGACTTTTTTTGTTTGTTTCCATTTGTAAAAGCGTGGAAAAAAGGTCACTTGGTAAAACTGCTCCCTTGGCCTTTGTTGGCCGGAGTTGCCTATGAATGGGGGTCAAGTGACCGCAAGGGGCAAATTGACCTAGTGACTTTTTTTGTTGGTTTCCATTGGCAAAAGCGTGGAAAAAAGTCACTTGGTAAAACTGGTCCTTGGGTTCCCTCGGTCTTTCTTTTGTTGGCAGGAGTTGCCTCTGAAGGGATTGACCTAGTGACTTTTTTGGTTTGTTTCCATTAGTAAAAGCGTGGAAAAAAGGTCACTTGGTAAAACTGCCCCTTGTGTTCACTTGAGCTTTGTTGGTAGGAATTGCTTCAAGCTTGCAGAACTGCCAGGCCAGGCATGCTGTACGCTGTGCGCCAGACATTGCGTCTGGCGCCGGGCGCGCTGATGTTTTTGGGAGTTCCGTGCTTGCTGCTGATTTTCATGTCGATGTCTGTCTCTATGCGCAACCGAGAGATCATGGGCAACACTTCCCTGGAATGTGTGAGGCAGTCAAATTTGGTCCTAAGCCGGGCTTCGTTGCTTTGTGTCCTGGGCATGGCGCGCTCAGTGTACTGGTGTGTTGAGCAGCCGGGATCAAGTGTGCTCCCGAAAGTGCCATACTTCGAGACCTTGCTGAACCTGGATGCCAGTATCATCCCCATGTACCTGACAAGATTGCCAGGGGCCTATCTTTTGCTCAGTTGCAGCTCGTTCGCAAATGAAAGCGCTGTACTCACACCAAGTTGGATGGGAATGTACAAGAGCTTCACGTATAAGCCAACGAAGTGTTTCGGGTCATGGCCAGGCCCTCAGCTGCCTCCGCTTGCTGCATGTTGAACTGGCAACCCGGATTTCCAAATCAAGTCCCTGAGTTTTCCAGTAGGTTTGCTGTCATGAAAAAAACGACGGAAACGGATTGTCGAACTAATCAGTTCCGCAACGCCAATCTGATACGACCGAAGCAGACCTGACACCAACTTGCCCTTGACCCGGCTGCAGGCCAGGCATCCCGGCGCTCCACAATCGTCTCACGCCTGAAAGGCGCAGGGAGATCAAGAAACAGCAGGAAAAGAACAAAACCAGTTTGGTGCGGAAATCCCTGAAGCGTGGCGCCAAAAACGAATACTGGGTGTGTCCTGGCAAGAAATCTCCAGTGCGTTTTCCAGTTAAAAAAGCTTAACTGGCTACTTGCGCCCAGGACTGGATCGCAGACTTTGAAGCAGTCGCAAAGTTACCCGAAGCCCTTTGCCGCCCATGTCATCCGCACCCACAAGCGGCTCAAGGCCATTGCCCCACACCCGTTGAAAAAAGGCTTGTTACTGACTGCTACGGCTAGGAGCAGGACCCCGAGGGAAAGCTGGCCCACATTGTGCCAACTACTGTGCCCCAGCAGGCAGGGGCGCTTTAGCCATTGAGTTTTGATGGCCTGGAACACGCGCGAGATTTTGAACCTTACGCACATTGATCATTAGGGTAGACGCACGAGATTTTGAACCCTACGCAAAACGATCGTTTTGCGTAGGGTCCAAATTGCGTGCCAGGACAAGCCACGCAATTGGGCACATGCCAACTTGGCAGCCCTGGAGCAATTCCTGGAGGAGCGGATTAAGGACAAGACCTTCAAGCCCACTTTCCGTTTTTGTCGCGAGTAAGTTGCAAGTACCAATTGCCGGATGTCGTTCGGCCGTATTGCTACAAAGGCGCCTACAGTACAAATTGCTGCGGGCTTGTTTGCCATTAGTCGCTGGTCTTCAAGCCACGTTTAGGGGACCCAATGCTGATCAGAGTACATTACAATTCGCTGCTGGCGGCAACCAGCTGTGGCTTCAAAACATGTTTCGGGCCCTGACAGCTCCATATGAGGCAGTCGTAGACACATGTTTGGGTCGGCGTGTGTTGCAGGGTGCCGAAAAAGCAAAGCAGCCCGTTTTTGATTGTCCGTGATTGGGGGCCAATTGTCCGTGATTGGGGGCCAATTGTCCGTGATTGGGGGCCAATTGACCGTGATTGGGGGCCAATTGACCGTGATTCGCATTGTCGCCTTTTGGCTCCAAATCCCTTCAAATCATGAGAGGTTTACCTTAATCTTGCGATCGCCCCAATTGAAACTTGCGTGCGTCGCCTATATCCTCTACCTGCGCCACGCCGAGCAATGAGACATGGCCAGTGCCTTTTGAGGGCTCCCTTCCTCTCTCCCTCTCTCTCCGCTCCCAGGCCTGACAGACAGTCCGACGGCCTGTGCCCCATCTCCTGGCAGTTGGCAGCGAATCCGTGACTCGAAGAGCAACTGCTGTTGTTTTTTGCATTCCGTATAACATAGGTGAAGACCTGGAAGACTTATTCAAAGCGGAGACCCAGCCAGGAAACGACCAGGCCTACTGCGCTGTTCATTTCCACGTCTACACAGCCTAAATTTGTTTGTAACTCACTCCTTCAGGATGCAGTCACAGTGCATTCAGACCACGACGACGGACAACCCAAGCGGAAGAAACACAAAAAGGAAAAGAAGGACAAGGGCGACAAAAAAGAAGGAGAAGAAGGAAGAACCGCAAGCAGAAAAAGTTCTGGCAGCAGCTCCTGCCGACGCAGCAGCCAACTCGCGCAACAACCTGAACCAAGCCACTGCCAGTGTAAGCCAGCCCAGCCCTTCTGTTGCTGACACACGTGCCACAGGCGCCGGTGCTGAGGCTGGGCATCAGCCGCCGGCCGCAGATTCCCAGATAGCAGGCGTGATCAACGGATCCGGCGCGCCAACCAAAGAGCAAGCCAGCCAAGAAACGCCGCAGGACCCGCCAGCACCTCAAGGCGCACAGGAGCCTGGTGTCTCTCAGTGCTCCGCTCAGGCTTGGCGACAGTGGCAAGGCTCATGGTGGTTTTGGTGCAATTCCACAGAGGACTGGGTGGCCCACAAATCCGACCACACAGCGCCCCACGATCCCGCCCTGCTGAAAGAAGCAGCCAACGCGGCCCTCGCTAGGGCATCAACAGCAGATCTGAATGACAAGACCCCGCTACTTGCTGCGAAAGAAAATCAAGAGCCAGAGCTTACCGACAAGCAAAAGGCAGCAAGGCGGAAACATTACATGCGCTTCATGAGAAGCCTGAAAAGTCTGGGCCTTTGCTGATGCTCAGATTAAACATGACTTGCGTTTTCCTCAGGCAAATCAACTCCAAGCCAGATCCGAGACGCTTCCCGAAAAGCCAGAGCTGGTCCCGGGCTTAATTTGGTGACCAAAATGGCGAATCTGAATAAGTGGCTTGATTTCAATTGCGCACTGGAGGTGGAGACGCAGAGGCTATGAGCGACTTGTTCGAAGACTTTTTTGCCTGCAAGGGGGCTTGGAAAAAGTCCCGGACATACAGCAGACTGGTGCATCGATGCCGCTCGAAAAGAAGCTTGAAAAAGTGTTGGCGAACAAAGAAGGAGCTCATGGACCGGCTACTTGGTTGGCTCAACATGCGCATGTTACCTGTAACGCGGACGCGTTTGCCAGCAAGGAGGGCTTCTGTCATACAACTTGGGCCCAGGTACACTGATGAGGAGTTGGTGGATGCCCTGATACAGGAAAAGTGGACAGCCGGCCTCTACAGGGATCACCCTGACCTTAAGGGTCACAAGGCCGAGGGTAATTTGACCCGCGCACCGGTTTCGACCCAACATGTTTGGTTCTAATAGGGAAGCTATGTCAAATGTCAAACACGTTTTCTTGCCCATTGCCGTCGCAAGTCCTGGGCTTTCCCGACACTTGTGTTGAACAGACCATTCCTCCACAAATCCAACACGCTTTTTTTTGAGTGATTAATGTTTGGGTCACCAACCATATATAAGACACGCTGCAGGCCTGGGTCCAATATAAAGTGTATGAGGAGGAGGCAGAATTTGAAGAGTCCGAGGATGAGGAAGAAAACGGAGCAGAGTTGCAGGCTTCAGAGTCAGAGGCAAGCAGCAGTGCGGACCCTGCTGAGGATGATGCGTGCCCCAGTTTGAAACAGTGGGGAAGAGACTTTGGATTCTCCCAAACTGAAAGGCCCCAGTATCAACTTATCGCCTGTTGGTTTAAAGTGCTGGTTTTCGGCTAAGCCTCCCCGGACAACTTGTTGTTGAATTTCTGACAAGCCCGAGCCGCCCAACGCCCGTCTGCCCGCACGGTCCTCCTTTTCGCTGTTGATGCTCGTGCCCACGACGAGCTGAACCTGCAGTTGCGCAGCCGAGGCCCACGCCAACGCCGAAGAGCAACTCAAAGCCCAAAAAGCCAAAGAAAAGGGGCGCCAAGCCAGCCGCCAAAAAAGAGCCTAAGGTGAAGCAGGAAAAAACGGCCAAAGATACAATTGAGACGAAGGCCATGATTTGTTACTGAGACTGACTTGCTGTCCTCCAAGTACTAGATTCCAAAACGTGCCTTTGAATTTGAAGGTCTTGAAAGATGTCTCCAATGCCTGCGCTGAAGCGGGCGCGTGGGCAAGCAAACTGAAGGATAGCAGTGCGCCCGTACCTCAGCTTGTTCACAGGCTACCACAAGTTACCAAACACATATTGCGGCAGGGGTCCTGGGCTGGCAGCCTGCCTCTTGGGGGACATCGAGGGTCCCATCGCTGAAATGAGACAAATGCGGGAAGAATTGGAAAAGACACAGGGGGAGGAGGCTGGAAACGCGCGTCGTAGACTTTGGCCAGGCTTGCCCCACGCACATCCATATTGTTGGAATCTTTAATCCCCGTTTTTTCTTGGCCCAACATCCCACTGACAATATTGAAATCGCTACGCAATCCGCCGGCGCCCTCTGTGGTGCGACAACTGCTGCCCGTTGCTGGCGCAGAGTCCCACATACTTTTTCAGGGAATATTACCTTCAATTTTCATGTAACAGGTGTCAAGAAATAATTTGTGTCTGCGTTATTGACACAAGCAATGTAAAAGCACAGTAATAAGTGGACGCAGCGCGTAGCGTAAGAAAATGGATTTACAGAGTCCACCGTTTTCCAAAACATTCAAGACTTTTCAGACACACACACACACACACTTGACCAAACACAAAAAATACCAGAGATGTCGGGAATGCTGGGAATGCAGCCGGCTGGTATTGGCAACCCCCTCCAAATACCCTAAAAATAGACATCCAAAAGCACGACGACGCAAGGGATTTTTCGCAGTGGGGAATTGCAGAAAAACAGTCATTTTTGCATATTTCAACAGTTCCTCGAGGTGTCACTGCGCTTGCCCCACACAGACTCCCGAACTAGTATCTGCCAAAGAAAAGGGCAGAATCACTCAAGAAAGCTTGATGCTGGGAATGCAAATCCCGCGCGTCCAGGGAACACACCCCTTCCTACCTAAACGAAACGCAGAAACCACAAAACATTGGAAACAAACACAGGGTTTGGACAACCAGTGTACCATGCTCAAAAAATGGCAGCCCGGAAAACGATTCGGCTCTGACTAAGAGATTTCCGAAGGAAGACCAAGGTTGCGGACTGCCATCTACACGTTTGACCGGCGTCGGCGGATTTTTCACAGATGTGTACTGCGCATGTTTTGACACACATATATGAGTATATAGAAGAATGTTTACATGTGCGCACTCACAAGCAGTTTTTGTGTGTGTGCGTTACTGTTCACAATCGATCGTGTCCATCCCCAGCCTGGCGCGAAGGCGGACGGTGCTGAACAGCGCGGACAAGTGCGTGGCCAAGTACAAGAGTGCCGTGAAGGCTTGCAAGAAGCACATCGTGCCTTGTTTAAATGCAAGGATACATGTAAACAAAAGTTTCAAGGGGTCTACACGGGCCAGCCACCGAACCCTGTATTTTGGGTCAGCTAGACTTTTCGGGGTACCCAAACATACATCAAGAGATGCGCACTTTTGGTTCTAGCCTTCTCAAGGTGGCCTAATCAAACCGCACGCTGGCTCTATCTAAACTACAACCGCTTGCGAAACACATTTTAAGGTGGCAATGGGGTTGATACCTCGCGCAAAAAACGTGCGCTTGCCCAGCGCCATGAGCTCACGACACGGGGAACCCCTTGCGGCTTTGCCCATTAGCCGGTTCTTATCACAGATTTGGTCGTGTGACCGCCTGGATCCAGTGTCGTCAAAGCCCAGACTTCGGAGAAGCCTGGCGTCCCAGCTCATCGGCGAGTCTGACAGTGACACCGAGCGCTTGGTTTTTCGTGTAGGCACTTGTAAAAAGAAAAGGCTGCTTGGTGACCAGCAGTCCGGGCAATCTGTGACAGACTTGAATGTTGGAGCGGTTTCTGCAGCCCCTGCAAACTCTGCTGAAAACAGCTACCCTTTGCCAGCTGGTGTTGTCCATGTGGGGAGAAGAGCTTACATGATCCCAAGCGCCGCAGAGCAAGACCATATGCCCGCTTGCCTCCTTCCAGTTGGCGGAGTTGGCCGCCATCCCACGCGTGGCCCTGCGCTTCCCAAGCGCCAGGACTTTTGACGCTATTTACAGACACTGCTGCTCTGAGGTGGACTGCGTGCGGTCTGATTATGGGGCAGTTGCTGTCTTCAAGATTGGAATTTCTGCAAATATTGCATACCGCATTGCCAAATATGCTGAATCCAATTTCGAAGAAATGAGGCTGCTGCACAATTCAAATGATGCTACTTCTGTTGCCGTTTTGGAAATCCTTTTGATCAAGCAGTATCAAAAGTGCACAGGCTGCCGCAACATGTCCAAGGGCGGTGATGGCAGCATGGTCGCGCGAAACCCGCACGGCCCCTTTTTCTTGTATTGCGTTGCAGCCAGTGCTGACCAGGGGAAACGCATTGGCGCTTAGAAAAGAGGACGTTCAACTTCTGCAGTTCTTCCCCTAACGGCAAACCACTGTGATTTACAACAAGCTGTTTCGTTTTGGGGGAGTTCGGATTTCTTAGTGCGGGATTCACTCTTAAACGGGGGCTGTGGATACGGAAGACAAGTGTGTTACAAACAACCTTTATGACCTTTTTTTTTGTGAAAGAGGACTAGGCTCACAAGAACTTAAATTACAGTGTTGGTTTCCTATTGATTGAGCTGGCGAAAAGGTGTTTGTTATCAGGGCCCACTTACTGACAAAAGAAAGGGATGTTTTGCTGCCAGTGTTTGGGCGATCTCTTTCATCACAAAATCAAAAGCAAAAGGGTGTTGCAGTGAACCATGTGCTCAGGATGGCCCGTCCGGGCCAGCCTTAACATAAAACCATACTTCCGCCCAGGCCCCGCCCAAGAAGAACTAGGGCATCCTGGATCTGGTCGATGGCGGCCAACGCATGGTTGTGGTCCCGCGCAGGGGGTGCTTTGAAGCCAAGGCAAAAAAAGCTAGTGCAAAACTGGAGGAGAAATGCTTCAGCTAGGTAAAACACGGCGCCCTGCTGTGTTGAGTCAAAGCACAAAGCAACACACACACACACAAAGCCAGTAATCACAACGAGACACAAGCCGCATTGATTTTTGCTGCTTTTTTTTGGAGCGCTGTCTCCTGACAGTCGAAGCCTTGGCTGCCATACAGCCCTTGCGTTTTGAAGTTCCGCCAATCTTGGAGTTGCGCCTGCTGGCAGGGGTACAAAATGCGTCCTGAAGTTGGGAGTTGCTGTCCAATCCCTGGCAACGTGATCAAGCCCGTTGTTGGAAAGCTTTTGTCGCGACATCGCACCCCTCGCAGGTGAAGCTGCCCCGTTTCGGGATCATTTGGAAGAACTGGTAGGGAACGGAGCTCCTTGGTTTGAACAGCAGCGCGCGTTGGTTTTTTCAAACAACAAGTCTTCGGCAACCTGCAGCTCTGAAAGGGAAACGTGCGCTCAGTGGATCTGAGGAAAGTGTGGAACAAATATGCTCATCCGCATGCGCTGCGCAAGAAGCAGCGGGCCTAGACTTTGAAGTCATAGTTACTCACTTGTGTTCCTGGAACCCCTTTCCTGCCCAGCCCAGGAAGCCCCTTGCCGGCTTTAGCTTGAGCGCTGGCGTCGGCTCCTTGAAAAAGATGGCGCGGGGTGTCAACGCCTCCCGAGACTTTTGGAAGCAAGCGCAGCTTCCAGTGGCCTCTGGGATTGAATTGATTCGGGAATTGTTTTCTTTGGCATTGACAAAATAGGGAACCTTCCTTGCAAAGCCGAAGCCTATAGGATATGATTGAAATCGAAGCTGAAGTGGACCTCACCGAAGAGGGCGAAGGAGTATGCGTGAGGCCTGTCCCTGTGGTGAACTTTGTGTCGCTGGTGCAGTACCTTTTCAGCGCGCATGGCATAGAGATCAACCCAAACACTGTGCGGCAATACTGGCGACACATTGAAGAGTTTGTCTCTTGGGGAAAAGACCACCCTGCAACACAGCAAGGTTCCCATGTGCCTCTCGCCCTTTATGGCGATGAGGCTCGCTACACCGACCAGGCTGGATTCACGGAGAAGGTGTTGGCTGTCACGTGCAGTTGCCCGTTGTGGCGCCCCGCAAGCTGCCGAAACAGCAGATTTTTGATTTTTGCGATCCGTTGCTCCTTGGCAACGGGGTACCGGACGCTGTGGGCCGTCTACAGGTATTTGAGCTGGGCCTTGAACATCTTGTTTCAAGGAGTCAAGCCAGCCACAGGCTACCTTGGTTCCAAGCTGCCACCCAACTTGCAACCTTCAGAGCCAGGCAGCCAAGAACCCATCTTGGAGGGCGGCCTTGCGTTTGCCCTGGTAGAGCTGAGGGGGGACTGGGCGTGGCATTTGTTTGCCTATCAGCTTCAGCCAAGATGGAATTCGATCCATTGCTGTTTTCGCTGCCGGGCGATGTCTCGTGGGCAGAACCCTGACACGCTCTACACCAACTTCTCTGCGAATGCAGGGTGGTTGTCCACCCAGGTCAGCCATGTTGAGTTCTTGAACCGCATGTTGAAGCCAGGCTTGTTTTGTGCCCTAGCAGCATGGCTCAGCGAATGGGTTCCCTCGAATGCTTGACGACATTGAACAATCTTACAGGGCTATAGGACTCGTTTTTGCGTCAAACCCATCTGACGGTCATCCCTTCAAGCTGATGCTGATTTAGCTTTTGGAAAGCTAAGGCCCGCTGTTCGCTGTGATCGGATTTCATCACATGATGATCCAGTTTTGTTCTTCTCACAATATTCAATTGGGCACATTGCATCGCACAAACGGCTCAGCCCTGCGACTCGACTCAACGGGTTTGGGTATTGTCAATATTGACAATTCTTGCTCCGCCCTGTTTGTTAGCCAAGGCTGACCCTGATGGAAGCCGGATTCTGGTGCAGTGCGTCTGCGGAACTGCCTGTTGCCATAGAGCACGCCTACCAACATTTCCGGGCTTGGAAAAAACACAGCAAGGTTAGCTGCTCGCAACCATCCTTTGGGGCAAGGTCTGACACTTGGATTGGATGGGTTCCGTTTCCAAAAAAATGCAAGCGCATGTCCGCCCCTCATCCGCGCCTTGCCCAGGTAATGACGGCTGATGAGCCATGCTGGGGCTTGAAAGCGTACAATGGCAGAGTGGTGGCTGCCTGGTTAGCATCCTGTGCTACAGAGCTGTGCCGCAAACCTGGGGCAACTGACGAACACAAATTGATGGCAGCGTGCTTGTCAGGGCCCTAATCCTCGGCTTGTTTTGCAAGCATGTTTTGCTGCGCTCTGCAGCACGTCCTCCTCGCAGGGCAGCTGGAAGCTCACGCTCCTCAGGCCCCTCATGCGCTGGCGCAGGAGCGTCTCCACCTCGGTCCTGGAGTTCCTGTAGTGCGTGCTCTGGGTGCTGACCACCCAGTGCCTGTCGGGGTCGAGGAAGTAGGTCTCGTCCGAGAGCTGCAGGATGGGGCCGGCAGGGTCGCCGAGCGAGGCCTCCACTGTTGCCTGACCCGCTGCGCCACCTGCTCCTCCGTGAGGTGCGCCGGGTGCCTCGTGGCCCCGCCCAGCTCATTCACCGGCAGCCAGTCCCTGCGCTCGTAGCCCGCGCCCGCGTTCCGCCCGCTGCGCCGCCTGCCCCGGATGATCACCGGCACGTGGACCAGGTACTCGTAGTACTTGTCGCGGAAGAAGCCCTTGCCCAGCTTGGTCAGCCGGTGCTCCCCGCCCTGCAGGGAGCGCACGAGCTTCTTCTGCCCGTTGCGCAGCAGGATGTAGTCGTTGGGCCCCTCGCGGATGAGGGGCTGGTTGTAGTCGAAGTCCCTGCTGGGGGGCCGCAGGCCCAGGTGGGAGTAGTAGTGCTGGCCCGCCCGGGTCAGCTGCCCGTCCGCGCGCGAGAGCAGCGCGTAGGCCCCCGGGCCGCGCCGCAGGTTCAGCACGACGGCACCATCCGCCCCCGTGCGAGCCCGGGCGCCGCCGTCCGCGGCCTCCGTGATCTGCTGTCGTTGTCTCGCCCAACTTGCCATTCTTTTTTTACGGGGCCAGTTTTTTTTGGTCGCATTCTCCCCGGCCATACGTGTGTTCGTCGCCGTCGGTTTTTGTTTCGGGGGACGGTGGCGAGTCAGCTTTGGTGGTGTCGTCGTCGCCGTCGTCTGTTTTTGTTTTGGGGGGACGGTGGCGAGTCAGCTTTGGTGGTGGTGTCGTCGCCGTCTGTTTTTGTTTTGGGGGGACGGAGGGAGCAGCTTTGGTGGTGGTGTCGTCGCCGTCTGTTTTTGTTTTGGGTCGTCG